>JAIPMN010005319.1:12673-65262 GCA_020650975.1 Apostichopus californicus
TTTGACAATCGTTGAAACCCTTAAAAACCTGTCTGCATATTGTAATGGATTGTGTAGCATTTTTTGGGGGGAATATACAGATTGCTCAGAGGTAGAGAACCTAATCTTTCCTTTAGTGATTGAAAAATTGTACCACCAGGGTTGCAGCAGCTGTGAGCAATTTCGTAACAACTTTACTGACTTTTGTATTTTATTTCTTGCAGTGTAAAGTATTTAAGTACTTATTACAGAAAGCATACAATGAAAGCTCGGCCGAAAGTTTCCCTGCCTCGTTTATGTCCTGATACAGTACATGAGTTCACACAGTTATTTATCACAGGGTAACATTGCAGAAGCTTTGCATGACCAAAAATACGAGGAATCACCTAAAAAGCTCTTCTGTTTGTGAAGTAGAATGAGAAGGTGTGGGTGATAGAGGGGTACCCAGGGTAGAGGACTGTGCTAATAGATAACCAAATGCTCAAGACAGTGAGGAGACAAATAATCCAGGATTAAATAAAGTAAATAAACGAGATATCACCCATATTTTAGCTTTCCAGTAATCACCACAAGGAATGTACATGTTGTACATAAACAAATACTGTTATAGAGCATTAGGAACCCTTTCAGTGATAAAATAACATATATACCTATTTTCAAACTTTAAATTCTTATGAAACCCTTTTTTTTTCAAATAAGATTTCTTTATTAAACCAATAGCTTTATGATAGTGATGGTGGTACAGGAGACCATTAATTTTCATCATTAAGGCTTAACTCTCCTGTTGATGGACAATGTCCGATAACTTGACCACTGACCCGGAGCAAAACTCAACAGGGACCCAGACGAGATTAGTGCACATCGCTGTTTTTGCAGGAAATGTGTTATCAATAAATGAGGTTACTGATTGTGTTCTATTTAACAGAACCAGTTTTTAACACTCATCAAGAATCATTTAATAATAATTCAATTTCCTCTATCATACTGCAGCACTATAGCTATAAATGCATGTATGAATGGGTGGAGCAGCTGCCGGCCTCTCGTTATTTTGAGTGAGTGGTTTTCAACTGATTTGACTCCAGATTTGTCAGAAAGGCCAACAACAATTACATCTGTTTAAATTCCGCCATTCCGACATTTTAGATATGAACTAGTGCATTCTGAGGGATACTTAGGTTATAAATTATATATCTGTAGGTCTATAATTAGGTCTACAACGTACATGCAAGTTGTGCTAATACAGCTTAACTACTTTTACAAGTGAGCATGCTAAAATTTGAGGCAAATAGTAATGACCATTGAAGCCATATTCTGTCCCACATTTTCACTTTTTAAATCGGACCATGGACCGGAGTTCAGTGTTGTCATTGGTAAGAAAGCCATCAGACCTTCCTGAACGGAGTCACCAATGATATTAGTTTGTTTGACTTCGGAGTGAAAATATTTGTTAACCGAATAACTTCAAATTATGGCTTTTGTCATAGCCATACAAGCTTAGTCATATACATAGGCGTAGGAGTCTAATTTGATTTGGGGAGCTGTAACGACTTGCCCGAAAAATATAACCAAAACTTTTCGCGTGCTCCGTGCGCGTTCAACATGTTAATTTGCGTATCATATAGGCATTCAACGGTTATTACATCACATGCCAATAACATACAATCATTTTCTGTGTGATCACCATTCATTATTGGTTATAATTATTCGGGAAGTCGTTACAATAATAATAATAATATAAGTTTAACCATTGAAAAACACATTGCAAATTATTATTCTTTCAGTAGGTACCTGAAAATTCTCAGCATATTGCCCGAATTTTCACAAAAATGTTTGGTTGGGGGGCTGCAGCCCCCCCCCAGCTCCCCCCCGCCTCCTACGCCTATTGTCTTATAAGGACGCAAGCACTTGACACAGCTCAACAATCTGAGACCTACACAGACGCCTGTCATAAAGGATGTGTCTTTCAATTGCACATGAAATATCTGAGAGTGAACATTAACAGAGACACAAATCCAAGTATGCTTACTGATCAACTGTATGGGCCCTGTATGTGATAGAGTTAACTCATGTGAACGACTTTCCCCAAACGGCTAAGAAAAATCTTATTCCATTTGGGAGATATCAAAAATTTAATGTTCCTTCACAAACAATGCTGAAGACTTGATCAAGTCTAAATATGACATCATCAAGCCACATATGCTTTAAAAACCAAAAAGTTATGTTTTTCTTTATTTATTGACATGTTTATTTCATGTGTCAAAGTAAGTTGGCCTGACGTTTCGATCCTAGCAGGATCTTCTTCAGATGCTAAAGGACAATTTTAATGTCTTTTATTATGAGGCTAAATGACAATTTTAATGTTTATTTCATGTAATGGAAATGGGTTTTGCAAATGCTGAATCTCAAATGTTGAAACTCTTAATATATGACATAATGGTGACATTGGTTTCAGTGTCAAACCTGTTAACATTCTACTTTGAAACTATGAAAAGGAAAATAATAATCAATAATAATCATATAGCAATAACTATAAATCATAATTTATTAACAATTATTAAATGAGAATAATTAAACAAAGAGAAAGTAAAACATTTCAGATCCTAGTGGCACTATGACATCACAGATTTATGAAAACTACAGATCCCAGACATGACTTTTAGATTATGTTATCTCCCAAATGGAGCAAGATTTTTCTTAGCTGTATTGGGGAGTTACTTTTCACACATATTTCTGTCATATACAGCTAACAATGATGTGTTGGGTTTGTGTCCCCTTGAATGCTATGTCATCAAGCAAAGTACAAGTAGCTTTGCAGAAGCCAATTCGAAGAAGCTTTGCAAGTGACCACTAATTTTCTAGATTTCAACATATAGTCAATACCAAATCTGCTACTTGGTTCCCTCTTTCCTTGTCGCAAGTAATTAATCCAATTAAGCCAATGCTTACCTTCTTTGCTTTGGTTTTCTTGATTGTATCCGATAATGCTTTCTTCTTCTTCGTTAGGCCCTTCTTTGAAAACAGATCTTCAAATTCTTCGATATTAAAATCGGTCTCTTTTAAAGTGCTCCATAACAGTGGAAACCTAACAAAGAGATAAATAAAGATCTGGTTATTGGAAAGAAGAAGACATTTAGAAGAGAATGTGAACAATGATGTTGTGTGCTCCAACATCTGCGCTGTCCAACGCATATTTAAGACAATACATATGTCAATACATATGCAAATATAACAATACAAAAATATAACGCATTCTCGTGCACTCGATTACTTTTATTTAAATAAAGGTTGAATTTAAATTATTACCTTCTATTCTGCTTAAGAGAACTGGGCAGTTTGCTTATATCATAAATGTGCATCTTTGCATAATTTGTCTAACACTTTTGGCGATAATTAGCTTCCTTTGACAATCTGATAACAGATAAATTGTTCCCTGCAGAGTGCAGGTAAGAAGGAAGACCTTACAGCTCAAATCATAAAGCTATCTATATGTTAGTTAGCTATGACCTTACAGCTCAAATCATAAAGCTATCTATATGTTAGTTAGCTATGACCTTACAGCTCAAATCATAAAGCTATCTGTATGCTAGCTAGCTATGACCTTACAGCTCAAATCATAAAGCTATCAATATGCTAGCTAGCTATGACCTTACAGCTCAAATCATAAAGCTATCTATATGCTAGCTAGCTTTGACCTTACAGCTCAAATCATAAAGCTATCAATATGCTAGCTAGCTATGACCTTACAGCTCAAATCATAAAGCTACAGTATCTATATGCTAGATAGCTTTGACCTTACAGCTCAAATCATAAAGCTATCTATATGCTAGATAGTTATAGCCTGGCCAATTACCTTGCATCAAGTTCTCTCTTTGACTCCAGTTTATGTATTTGAATTCTGCTCCAGTACAATGCTTTCATGGGTACAGCAGGCTCTACCATAGGCTTCAAAGGTACATTCACTGATGACTTATGGTGAGGAACACCACCTATCAGTGGTGGTGGGGGTGGGGGACCACCAAAACCTGGAAGAGGAGGGGGTGGTGGTCCACCGAAACCTCCTGGAGGAGGGGGTGGAGGGGGAGGTGGTGGGCCTCCTCCAGGAAGTGGAGGGGGTGGAGGGGGAGGTGGTCCTCCTCCAGGAAGAGGTGGAGGAGGGGGTGGCGGTGGTGGTGCTCCATTTCCCAGTACAGATGAAGGTTGTGTCATACTTTGTCCATCTCCAGAGGGGCCGCATCCATCGCTGAACGTTACATCACTATTGCCGTTGTTGACCAAACTTCCGATATTTTGGAAGTCCATGTCCGTCTGTAGTTTTGTATCTGTTATATGAGGTAAGCTTTCAAACTTGTCTATGTGGGGTTGGAGAGCCTGACGATTGACCTCGATCCTGTCCGTCTCGACAGCTTTATCCACCAGAAGTTTGTGGCCTCCGACCCCGGTCTTAGTTTCCAACTCTACGATCTTCTTCCTCAGTGTCTGCACCTGTTCCTCTAGCTCCATCATCTGAGCTGCATGTTCTCCTCGTAAACTGAAGACTGATAAGTGGTGGTCGCTCTGGAAGAGATTCAGAAAATCAGAAAACGAACGTTCAGGTTGTAGAATGAGAAGGGAGGCCACTGACCAGAGATGTCCTGACAAAGAGGGCGCACAGTGTTAAAAGGTTACCGGTTCACTCTACACATGGTAGAGTGAGAGTGCTTGGGGTTGTGAGGAGACAGGTAAGGGAGCAGAGAAGCAAATGTTCTAAACATCAAACGAGTATTAACAGAAATGAGTTGACAAGTCAGCAACAGCTGAAAAAATGGAATTTCACTTTTAATGTCAGGCAGGGGTCACTATCACCATAATTCCTTCCATGAATAAAACAGGATATTTAAGTCTTTGTTATGATGTACACCCCCTCCCCACACCCCCCCCCCCCGTTGTTTTAATTGGCCCCAGGCTATGTAAGTTGCTCATTGGGACCAATATAATATTGAAGCTGCATCAAGGGGAAAAAAGTTAATGTTTCTATGAGTAAACCTTTGAAGTTTATGCCTGATCTTATCTTTCCTGGTGTGATTCTGGTGGATTTAAGTAACAGAATATGTTTCAGGGGAATTACTTTAGCAGTTAAGAATGAATACTACAGTATATACTTTCAGTCGCTGCAGCAAATTCAATTCAAAATGCAGCTTAAAACGATAAGACTAGTGGACAACTCACCTGAAGCCTTTGTAGTTGTACTGTGTGATCCTTTTTCATACCCATCAGTACCTGCTGGTGATCTGAAGGAACGAATGCAAACAGTTATAAAAGTATGTCATCTAATGGGGGGGAGGGGGATAATGGGGGGGGGAAGAGGGGGATCATGTGGGAAATGCAGTAATAGAGGAAAGGCGGTAATAGTGGGGGGGGGGAGTTGGTAATGGGGTTAGGGTAATGGGAGAGAGGGAAGGGATAATGAGGGGCCAAGGGGATAATGGGGAAGGGATAATTAATAAACTGAGCAAAGTGAAAGTAAGAAAACTTAAAAAGATTATAACCTAGGCTACTTTGTAGATCTAGGCTGAAGTTTGGTAGGGTCATGAAGTGGTTAGGAAACCAACCAGCAGGGTTAGGACTTCTTTTTAATGAATATGAGAAATACTGCCTGAAATTTCTTTGCTCTGTCAAAGTTTGTGAGTAATTTCCAGTCAGTTTGAACTGTTTTTTAACTTATATGTGAAACTGACTGAGTGATTAGGGAAGTCCGGTGGAGACATCCATGGGGAGAGAGAGGTAGAGTACGGTAAGAGACGGTAGAAGTGTAAATATTTTGTTCCCAACTGAGCGAGCTCTCATGGAGCTTTTGTTGATAAACTTCCACAGGGAAAGTTAATAGAAATAAACAGATATTTTGGGATGTATACTTAAAATTTAGATTTTCTGTGCGAACCACTCTGTGAATGGTCAGGGAGTTTGGAGGACTGAAATTGCAAATAAACTAGTGCATATCCCTTTGTTGGAAAATTTTTAATAGTGAAATAAAGATCGAGCAACCAAGATTATTGGTTACACTGCGATATCACTTCTTGTTTCTTCACATTTCACCCTAGCTTCCTCCTCTCCAGTAATATCATCATATACTTAATGAAAGCATGAAAAAATGGAAGTTACAAAAATTAGGAAAATGATAGAACATATGAATACATGTATGATCACCAAGAAAAGTGAAAACTTGCAATATTTACTCTGGAAGTGAAACTGAATTTGGTCAAATACAGAATAATGTACTGTACAAGCATCATGCAGTTTGATATACTTTTCACATTGAAGCAATCCAGCCCATACACAAGACACATTCATGTACAAACTATGACATCTGAAGCTGGAACAGGCAATGAGCAGAAATCAAATCATCAATAATTGTAACTAGCATCAATAGTTTAAAAATATTACACTACAAGAAAAATCTCTCAGCTGTAACCTAAGAAAGACACACGTCTACTGTACCTAGCCACAAAATGAGTGACATTTATAAAGAAATTGTAATAATAAATATTATAGTGATCGGAGGCAGGCAAATGAGCAGAAAATGAAACCATGAATAATTAAGTAGAATAGTTAAAATCTTTAACTACATGAACCAAACGTACAGTATCGGCCTAAAAATGAAACCGACAACCAGTGAAGCGACCACATGTTTCAAAGATTAAAGAATAAAAATTACGTAAAATTGGTAGTAATCGGACTGAAAGGCAAGTATTAAACATTGCTTAAAGCTTACATATGTGCATGTGAGAGTAGCCAAATGGCTTATTTAACAACAACGATAATGCTTATTAATTAAACTACTCTGTCAATAAATTAACAATATATTTAGATATACCTTGTTGTCGAGGCATGCAAAAATCACCACAATGCAGCATTCGCATGGAGAAAGCAGCAGCTCAGCGAAGAACAGGCAACACCCACCACAGCAAAAATGTGAATTCACACAACTTTTCAAAAATTCCACTTTGAGCAACTTTCCCACAAAGGAGGAAAATATTTATCCATGTACGTACACGAGGGTTAAGAAAAACAACTGTGAGACACACACTTCTTTTCAGAGGTGGCCTTCAGATGGCAAATAACATCAGTGTTAACTGCCTGTTTTCCATTGAATCTAGTTTGCCCTGCGTCATCTTGTCTGGTAGATCATCTGAGCTTACCCCTCTACTTGGTGTAAACAGAATTTACCACACACACCTTTCATGAATAACAGTCACTTTCCCTCAGGTCATATTTCACAGTTTCATCAATGAACCTCTGGTATTAGATCCTATTACAGCATGGACTGCCATCTTTTAAGAGACAATTTCTAAGGTTTCTTTGACCTCTTTCGACAAAAACACCGGACTCCTTTTCTGGCTAAATTTCATCTTGACTTACTGACCGAAGGCAACCTGTCTCCATCCTTATTTACAGAAGTGGTCAGTCTTTTTTAAGACCATTTAGAGGGTTTAAGTTGAGGTGGTCAATATCCTAACCAATCACCATTGATGCTTTATTTCTTTCAACTTGTGGATATCATTTCATTTCCCAGCCACAGATCCGGTTTGAAGGAAAACAAACAATTGTTGAATTTGAGATCTGAGGAATTTATAATTTACTTAATAATCCTTAGTAAATCCTCTTAAAGGCTCGTTTTTCAAAAGAATGCCTGAAATGATCAAGTTCACAGAAAGTTTAGATGTAGCCAAGATTAATAACACTGTATGGAGAGGGAAGTATCATGTACCGCCCAACGTTAAAGACCATTCCACATTGATATGTCGCGAGAATCAATCAAATACGAATATTTAGTTTATAAGATCTTCTTCATTGTAACTGTGCTCTTGGTCTGTACATTCTCTCAATGAATAGACTTCTAAGAACTCTTGTTACATCACAGATAATTGTATGTTAATTCATTTAAAGTGTTTTTTGTAATTATTCTGTAAGATGTATGCAAACTGGCTGCTTGAATACAACATTGTGCTTCTACAGCAAGAGGGCGCTGTACTATCAGTCCTAATGCGCATGATCTATCCTGTTGTACAGATCTCTGAATCAAAAGTAGCAAGATCGCATCAAAGAGCTCACAATGATGCAAATTTGAACAGATGAATTTGCATGCAGACACTCTTTCAACAAATTCCATCAATTCCCAAAACTATCTTTTCTGGGGGGCTCTGATCAGAGACCTACTTTAGGAATGATTCGAGTGAGTGAAATTAAAGAAATACAGTATCTCAGAAAGCAAAAAATAACACGATGGCATTTGCCAAACATTGAAGACCTGTTTCGTTTTTCCTACAGTGGAATCTATGGAGAAGTCATGGTTTGCTCTTTGTTCTATTAAGTCCTTTGAAAGGTTCTATATTTTCATACAAGAATAAACCCCATAAAAAGCTAAATATGCTAGAATGGTCACAGTAAATCGTACAATGAAAGTTTAGCATCACCCTGGCAACATTTGAGTCTATTTGAGTTGTGTTTATCACGTCTGTGTGAATGGACCTTTGTGTTCACACTGCTGTAATAAGTGAGAATAAAGTGGCCACTTGAATCATTCAGAATTCTGACACCATCACGAAATGATTGACTTTGCCTCATTTTACAGTCCCTCTAAGAATGGGCAACATGAGCAGTCTAATTTCATAGCAACGTCTAGGATGTATGGTGCTATGTTGAGAGACTTCTGTGTAGCACTTGCTACTACTGTAATTCTAAGTAATGTGATAACATGGTCATGTGCATTACTTCAAAATCACACGATGCAACTTTAGCAAGTTTCCTTGATAAAAGCTGAGTATATTTGCATGGTGTTTATCACATCTGTATGAATATAACTTTTATGTTCACACTTTTGTGATATAAAGCGAGACTCAGAGTGAGCTAGAAAAATCTTATTCTATTTGTCGAATATCAAAGATTTAATGTTTCTAGACAGTATATGGCCAAAGACTTGAGCAAGTCTAAATAAAACATCGTCAAGCCACATGTGCTCCAATTTTCCATGTTTTTCCTTATTAATTGCAATGTTTACTTTGTAGACGTGTTTTGCAATTGTTAAATCTAACATATCAAAGCTGTTAACATGACCTACTGATGACAATATCTAAATCATGTTAAAAAATCTACCAAACAAAAACTGTGAACAACTTTCAATCTACAACATTTCTTAAAATCATTCATAGTAAATCAAAAACTTTCAAATGAATCTACGAAGCTTCTACAACTACTAGTTAAAGCACTAATAAAAGCAAACATGCAAACTATGAATAGATGTAACACCTTGTAGCGGTGTGATGATTAGTATGCAAGAGTTTCTGTAGAAGGACGTTCAACGTTCTAGACTAGGCTCTAGCCTAGCGCGATAGCAGGCACATATTTTGCACACTGAATTGAAACTACACCGCAATCGAGTCATCGACACACTCTATCAGACATCCGATACAATTGAACCAGGCCAGTAATAAAGTGATTATAAACATGTTTGAAGAAATGACAGATACTTTAGCAATCATAAAAGATTAATAAGTTACAAATTTGTGATTATGCGCAATGATTTAAAATTGCTAGGACTGAATGTTGTTCTGCAGAACAAGCGTATTACTGTCAAGTAAACGCATGAATCTAACCAGAGCAGGTGCTTGCCGATTTTTAACACAGCACAATGCTAGTGTAGCATCGTGAGAACCTGTACATACTTTTGTGATATTTGCTGAAAAACTGCTTTAGTGTTTTTTTGATAGGAAAGGCTATTTTTCAAAAGCAGATTATGTGTAGTGCTAGCTTGTAGTCGAGTAATCACAACTTGGGTTTGGAGCGCGATTAATCGAACCTCCAAAGTGTAATCGCGACTACTGGTGAAATCAATTACGACTATCAGCACTATAATGAACATTACTATTCAAATCATAGCAGAAACACTAGGGACCAAGAAAGACACTAGCAAACTTCATAACATTGAAAATATCACATGGGGAAAAATAGTTGAAAGACTTAATGACACAAACGCCAACAATTTCTCTAAAGCTTTCCAATTCAATTGTGCAATACGATTTAACAGTTTATCAGTGAGTGGCACTGAGGTTATTTTTAATTTGCAGAAAAATGAGACAAAACTTTTCCACCAAGGAAATATAACTATCAAAATATTAAATAAAATATTGATTAACTGAGAAATCAGGAGCAATTAATCATAACTAAATCAATATTTCTCAGTATAAATTGAAGTCAGATCCAATTTAATTCAAACCATATAATGCCAGATCTATATTGCGTCAAAATTATACGAGTGAACAATTGTTAGAAGCAAATCTGACAGTTACAAAAACGTCACCAGTATTGCTCCCAAATATGCTAGGATAGTAAAATAATGGTCACTAAATGCTTCGATTTTAACAAGCACTTTCACTTTTCACATTGTCACCTTTAAAGCATTTTGCTTTATTTGAGATATTTAAAATTAAATTTAAACCCTCCTCTATATCTGGAATTAATATGAAGGATCACAGCACTTACAGGAAAACACTTTTGATAACTTGTAGCAATTTTTAGCTTGTTGAATTTGGGGCCAATACTGATGGCCTTTAATTGGACCCAGCCACTTTTACCTCCAAAATTTTCCACATATTGAGGTGAGGGTCAAACAGTCAAACATCCCAGTGAGTATACAAAACTGCTCTCAGAATGGCAATGAAAGATCATTCCTGAAACCATTTGATCAAAATGGTCAACTGTTTTAGATTTTACTAACTGATGATGACTCTGTCGGTATAAAACACCAAGGTTGTGAAAATTAAACCATATGACCAGAAGTAGTCTCTTCTAGCATATTTGGTGGCACTGTTAGATCACCATCAAGTTGTTATAATTTTGGCTAATTGTTGCTGCAATATCCCTGACTTGGGTTCTAGCTCTTTAATACTTTTCAATACCTTATTCTGCTGCCATATCATCGTTAGGGTGCACAGCTTGTATTGTCAGGGTTCGTAACAGACTCGGCTAAAGGCCAACTGGTCTTGTTTGCTCATCTACTTAAATCAAATCCTCCCCAACGGACATGATCCTCCCATCAAATAAGTTTTCAAACACACCCGGTGGATACTGGATAATCTGCCAGAGTGTCAAACTTAATCTGTCTAAACCCGTCTACTGTAAGCAGCCCTGGACCACCTTCATGACTTCCTCTGAGAGAACGCAGTCAAAAGGTGTCAATCAAAGAGAAAATGGACTTTAAGCGGATTCAGATAAAGTGAAGTTTCTAGAATCAATTCTCATACAAAGAGAAACATACTGCATTAATTAGGGTGAGATTTCTCACTTAGAAGAATTGTCCAATCTATCTGTAATGTCCTCATTCAAAGCTGTTTTAAATTAATTTATGAATAAGTAAAAATTGCATCCCATGGTACATTTTAATACATAAAAACTTCACACCCCAGCTCCCCCAATAGTCAGGTTTCAGGGAATATCAATTCAGCATTCAAATTTTGAATAGAAGTACAGTAACTTTTGAATGCACTGAACTTTGTCTCAAGATTATCAAATACTAAGGTTCCTGTTTACAAGAACTGATATATACATCTTTGCACTTGTATAACACTAAGCCCATTTGGTACAGCATTTTTGTGATGTGATACCTAGCTTTTGTCATGGCTTGTGGGCCAATCATCAGGCTCCCTATTTTTGTTTTAACTCCCCTTGACCATATTTCCCCGATGATAATACCAGTCCTTTGATCTGCTTTACCTGTAATGCTGGCGTCACACTGTCCTGAAGTTGACACCAGATGGACACACGATAAAGAAAATGTTCAAATTCGGCTCTGATCGTAAAAACATCGGGCCATTCGTGAGGGCATCTTAAGCCATCGTATGACCGCCGGTGGAGTTTTTCAGGCTCCGGCAGCAACTTCGTGAGCGGTGGCAAAATCTTTGGCATGCCAAAAAATTGCCGGAAGGCCTTGCGAATGTTCATTTTCGTGTGTCCATTTTGCCCTTCGTAAGGCCATCGTGAGGGCATCTTATCAAATCGTGTCATCTTCGTTTTTACTTCGTGTGATCATTGGTGCCATCGGGCATTTTCGCCTCACGAAGACAATACGAAGGAAACAAGAAGCTGCTCGATTGTCTTATGAAGGCAACACGACTACGTGAAGCCCTCGCAATGCCGTCGTGTAACCATCGTATTATAGTACGATGACATCGAGATGGGACCACGGTGTCGGCGAAGACAGCCGAATTTGAGAACCTCAAGCGTTTCCCAGGTGTCATGGTAACGTGGACATATAAATGCCAGCCTCAGAGCATCTTCCTCAGTCAGTCCTAAGCAACTCTACAGAGTAGAGGCGTGTGTAACTCCCAAAGCTACAATCACAATCACAATTAACCACAATTCAGTTCCCGCAGAATGGCATACTTTGGTGATGAGACAACCAGGAAAAAGAAAGCAGCAGCATTGCTTCTTTTGATGTACCTCAGAGAACATGATGAGCAACTCTTACAAGCCCAGCACCTCCTCTTACAAAGCATTATTTTATTTCACTTTGTCATTTCTTGCTATTTGCCTTCCTAGCATTCGACAATGTACTTATCAATACGTCGTCGTGTAGCCATCGTGTGGCATTCGTGTGTCCTGCGGGTAAACTACTTAAATAGAAATGCACATCTTCGTGTTGCCTTCGTGTGTGGTTCGGGTGCCATCGTGTGACCTTTTGGAAGGCATCGTACTTGCTTCGGCTGTTGATTGGCTGTTGACCAAGTTCGGGGCCATCTTCGTGCGAAATTCAAAATTCCTTATTCGTATGGCCATCTGGTGTCAACTTCGCGACAGTGTGACGCCTGCATAATAAACCACCAGTCCTGCATTCTGGCATCCTCAGTGGTATTACTTTTAAGGAGGGAAGTTTAAAACAAATTGTTGAACAGACTCTAACAGAGTATATATGTGTGATACCGGATAAATCATTCTATGGGTTTAGTTTAGCATCTATACGTATGTACATTGCAGCTCATCTGCCAAATGGTATATTTTGCAAGAGCAATTTTTTAAGTTGAAAAGTACCTCATGTTCCTATCCCCTGCCTTTTTTCCCCATCTACCCACCCATCCCCTCCCCTCCTCAATTGCGCTCTTCCCCGCACTTACAGCTGACAACTCGACAACCGAGATGTAAATGTTAAGTACTACAGCGGCTGACTACCTCAACTACTGTACTTCAGAGAAGAATCACTTGTCAAGTTGGTACAGTACTAATCAAATTTACTTGATTGTGAAACAAGAAGAATTAGTGCGAAGAGAAACAAGGTTTGTATAAAGCAACCAGCTTTAATATTGAATGAAACTATTAGAAGAAAATTGAACATGATTCTATGCAATTTCCAAGCATAAAGTCGCAAAGCCAAAAATGGTACAAGTAGAACAGATGGTCAAGCCTTGAGGATTTGTTTTTTCCACATCCCAAGACATGGCACTGTCTGAGCAGAGACAGATGGTTTTAATTTTAGCCTACAAAAATGAATCACAATTAATCAAAAGTGATCCATGAGAAACTACGGGTACTTTGAAAGCCAGCAACGATGAGGATATGACTTACAAGAATCAAACCAGAATGAAATTATTGCACACTCTACATACTTTGGGGTTGTTTTAATATCTGTAGAAAAAGTTTCATTTTGGTGCAATTTGATGCAAAGTGTTAAAATAACCACTACTTTATTAACTTTGTAGTAAGTACTGAACTGGAGTCTCAAGTTCAAAATGTGAAGTACGATGTATCAACAGAAGATAAACTTATTGTTGATGTTGTTTACAAACCTAGTCTTTCTGTTCCTTCTTGGCCAAATTGCTGAGCTGTAAACAAATTTAATTTACTACCCTATATTTGGAGGAGAAATTAACAGTGCAAACATTTGCAAACCATTGGAATGATCCGGTACAATACTATACTAATTTTGTCTCAGTTTTAAAATTCTCAGATTTGAACATTTTGACTGATAGCTTATATGCCTGTAAAAGATATTTTGAACACTCCCTAATTGAGTCATAAATCAAGTCTACATAAACTGTCTAGGTCTGACCGAAACTTTTCAACAGCTGTCAAAGCTGTTCTTTTGCATTGCATTAACTTGCCACAAACTGGCAAAACAAGACTAATCTAACACTGAAGGAAAGAAAGAACTGTAAGGGTCAGACAATTTGAAAGCTGACAAAATGTCACCACTGGTAATATTAATTAGCCAATTAATTCTAAAGATTTGCAAATGAAACAAAAGGAAAAAATGTTACTTTTGCAGACCAAAAAATTCTGGAATACTTTGAAATGATTATTTAATAAATTTCTAACTTTGACATTCCAACTTTGTAAGAATAACAGATGACTCTACAGTTTGATTGAGGGGTATCCTATGCCCAATCATGTGTGAATGTAACTTATGGCTCGGACATTATGGTGAACAGTTAATATCACCCAACCTTGAGTACAGCTTGAAGTCCTTTACGATTGTTTATAGCATGGAATTTAATATCAGGGAACTTACAAATGATATAAAAGTTACAAGACCATGACCTTTTGCTCATTCAGTATCAGAATCTTCTCCAGTGGTGGACTGGCCACTTATGAAGAACATTTTTTTTTTAAATTGAAGAAAATGCTGGTAGGATCGACACGTTATATGCCCTCTTACATATATATTTAACTATAAAGGCCTTTTGCAGCTGATAACAACCACCTTCCTCTTGGTTACATAATAAAATTAACCACATAACATATACACCTGGCTGTAAATAGTAAACATGAACTAAATTTGCAAAACCAATTAACAGTTTACCAAATTTTTTTCAATTGAAGAACATTCTGGTAGGATCGACACGTTATATGCCCTCCTACATATATTTAGCTATAAAGGAAGTTTGCAGCAGATAAAATAGTTTTATAACCACCTTTCCTCTTGGAAACATAAAATTAACCACATAGTATATGTACTTGGCTGTAAATAGTAATCAAGAACTAAGTTTGCAAAAACCAATCAACAGTTTACTAAATTCTTAAATACTTAGGTGGCCTAATTCTCATGTTTCCTCTTGGCAATTTGCTTGAACCCTGGATTCACTCCTTTGGACAATGCATCTAACTTCCTTTCTTGAAGATGAAAAGACAATATTCTTAACATCAAGCTAGTGACAACAGATAATAACCCAAGGTGACCCACAGTTAAGTCCTCCAAACCATGCTAAGTTTAATCTTAACCAGACTTTTGTAAAGGACTGAAGACTCTCAGTAACAGGTTGTCCATTTGTTCAGGTATTTTTAGGAGGTCCGATGATGCGTGGCTAAGTCTTGTTAAATCCCATAATGCTATTGATCTGCATTCTACAAAGACTGCTGGATAGCAGAACCTTTTACCCTAATGAGTCACACTTGCTCATCAAGGGTGGCTGGGTCTATATGTAACCAACCACACATTGTAATGACAGTATAACCACCTATGATCATGATGATTTCACTCACACTTGGTAATCAAGGGTTGCCAAGAGTCTATATGTAACCACACACTGTAATGACAGTATAACCATCTATGATCATGATGACTTCACTCACACTTGCTTATCAAGGGTGCTAAGGGTCTGTATACAACCACACACTGTAATGACAGTATAACCATCTATGATCATGATGATTTCACTCACTCAAGTTGTTCGCATTTCACACCCTGGCTTTACCTTGGGTTAGTTTTCTGAAATGTACCATGCAGTAAATGTTTCAATTTGTGCAGGATATTGCAAAGCAGTTTGCCAAACACTGATGCCAATTTACCACATTTATTCCCTAAGCTGCACCATTTGGATTATAAGCTTTAGCAGTACATGGATAAAACTTATCCATGTATATAAAGCTAGTATACAGTTTTGTTTTGTGTGGTCACAAACTAGCTCTGTAACAAACTTTAACAATACTGTTTAATTCAACAACTTTCTGCCATAATATAATAAACTTTGCAAAATAATAATCATAATAGAACTACATATTTAACACCATTTTAAAACCGGCAGACTTAAAACAGATCATCCTTGGAGGTAAACAACAATTGGAAACAAGAAAAACTTGTAAGGTTTATCACAGCCCATTGGTAAAGAGTCAACAGCCCCTAAACCAATTCGGCTGTTTGAGCCATATATTAATCCAAATACGGAAGCAATTAAGCTCACCTTTATGACTTCCTATATATCTATAATTAATCCTAACAATGAAAAGTATTTCCTTGGATCATAGTTTATGGTATTGCCACACACTGTACGTGTGTATATTTATTATGTATACCAATGAATGATGAAACACTCATACCAGACACATGCAACGCCATCCCTTCTACACATTCATGCATGAATAGATGTTTAATAGTACCAATAATCATATAATATTGTCATATTGGTTGAAAGTAGTCTGTTTCTCTTTATTTAGCTCCCTGCAATATATGGTCATTAACATGCATGCAGTCAATGTGTTGGATATATGTACATACCTTATATACATCAAATTTGCTGTGATACTACTCGGCAGGCAACATTGCATGCAAGAGTGTTGGGCAGAGCTATTCAACTACTGTATAAGCATGAGTTGGCAAGTTTGCTGGCAAGTTTTGTACATGCAGGAACATCAAGTGCTGCCTTGAACTTACCGGCTAGATTGACCATTCCTTGATTACTAGCTGGAAAACCAGCTAACAGTAGATGAAAACAATGATAATAACATATTAAAATAATATACATCATGAAATGATGATACTGTTACATTATTACATTGCTAAACATTACCGAACAGCTGATCGTACAAGATTAATTAACAAATATTGACAACGACAAAAAAGTCAGACTTTTTATATCTATTGTAATTGTATTTTTGCAAAATGTTGATAATAAATTCAATTTAAGACCATCATGGAAATTTGGAAGGGGACCGGAGGGTTGATACTGGGCCTTACCACAGGTCATACTGTTTGTGTACATATCTTAGTGAGGTACATTTAAAGAGTTTCATTCACATTACATTTTTCTCTCTTTTCTTTGTTTAAATATCTTGGTTGGTTTTCAGATAATGCAACCTACCTATTAAATTAAAGGGAATTGTATTGTAACAAGTTTTCACCAGCAGATGGCATTCTAAACTTTGTCTAAAAGCACAGCTATTAAAGTAAATTCACAGTCTGACCTGTGTTGACTCATGAATGGTTTTACCATGTAGGATATATCACTTTGCACAAGCCCTCAAGACTGAAATGTTATAAGTTCAAATGTCAAAACCAACTTGAATGCCTCTATAGCACTTGCGTCAATGTTCCATTCTTTAGAACTCAACACATGCTACTCTATTTTAAGACCATGATGTCATCAGCAGAACTCAAAAGAACCACTACCCACAGTATTCTTGTTGCGTGCAACTGTTGCGTGCAATAACGTCATCGACTGTTCAAATTATCTCTTACTTTGAAAGGACAAAGGTAAGGGTACATTCATATCCCTTAAGGTCAATTCTAAGAACTGTCGAGAATTGGCCTTTTCACACTTTAACAAAACATAGAAATATTATTCTACTTGGAAATCAAATGGATTTAAGGGTGGTGAGGGCAGGGTGAAAGAGGAATATCTAATATTTGCATTTGAGAGTGCAGACCAGCCTTATCCCCTCCCTCTCATCCCCTCCCTCCCCCACCCATCCAAACCTCTACGTTGAAATCCAGTAAGGGTAGAAATTTCTTGCAGCTTCCTTAAAGTTTCTCTCCAAAATACTATGCTAAGGTTATTCAATTTCCAAGAGAGCCGCAGTGTTGCTAGGCAGAAGGGACAGTCCACAGGTGTTCTACACTCTGTATACACAGCCTGCCTGGCTAAAGTCTCAAATAGTGCTTTACTTTCCTCTTCATGAAAGACAGCACTGCTTAATAAAGTTTACCTTTCTCAAAACATGTTTTGAATGATAAAGTTTCTTGGTCAAAAGTTAACTTTCTATTAAAAAGAATAAAACCTTAGAAATCTGTCAACCAATGAAGTTACATCACTATTACAACATTTAGTAAGTAACAAAGCTCACCGGCTTCTGTGTATTTCAGTCCGTGGTTATTGTCGTCGCTTGGTTTTGGCGGGGGCCAGACCGGGGACCGTCGACAGGGCGATGCAGGAGCGACTGTCTCCTCTGATTTTGTCCCAGGAGTCCACATGTACATATTCTCTGGCTATTGGAAAGAGAAATTTATAAAGGGAGCTCAAATATAGAGTACAGTATATAAAATTACATACTTGGTCTGTATAGTTTAATTTTTTTTTTGCCTGTATATTTTAAACTTAATTATTTACGTAAGTTTTGGATTACCAACACAGCTAGCTGAATAGGCAGTCGGGATATTCCTTGAAAGCTTCAATGTTTAACATGACTTGCAGTACAGACGGTTAGAAGAATTGAAAGATATATTCACTATTTCATGTACCATGCAAGTGGTAGGCTATGTATACGCTGGACTTGTACAGTAAGTACAAGTTGGTAGCAATGGCTTACATGCAGTGTTCCCATTCCCAATGTTTCGCATTCACTTATTTTGAAATTCTTTAAGAAAATTATTTTACCTCAACATGCCAATCCAGGGAATCAGACCTAGGTCTTCGACTACTCATCATGAAAAATAAATTACTGCTAACTTTGGCTATGAATTTGGTCTTCTTCTCCTTCCAGACTCCATAAAAGGATAATTTCTGGAGAATATAACTACCATTGTCCTCCCATGTCACATATCATATTTCACTTTTCAATCCAGGTACATTTATAAGGAATTTCAAGATTGGTAAAGATTTGATAAAACACCACAGACATTTTCAAGGCCTATACTGCAGCATTGTACAGTACAGTAGCACCGGCCAGCGGCTTGATAAGTACTGTATCTCTGTACCATGTAAGGTAGTTCTCAGGTCACTGCATTACAGTAGATAAAAGACTTGATCAAGTCCTCCACATCTTACAAAACAGAAAATATTCCAATAACTGTATCCTACAG
The DNA here is from genome assembly GCA_020650975.1 of Apostichopus californicus. NCBI lineage: Eukaryota > Metazoa > Echinodermata > Holothuroidea > Aspidochirotida > Stichopodidae > Apostichopus > Apostichopus californicus. The sequence goes on from JAIPMN010005319.1 coordinate 31,689, forward strand.
TATAAATCCTTGAGAGACAGACAAATATTACTCGATAAAGGAAATAAGCAATGAGTTGAATCTTCACAGTTAAGTGGCTAAAGAAATGAATATTAATAACTCCACGGATAGACGTAACATTTGTGTGAAAAGCTTCCACGACGACGACAACAACGGGGCGTATATATGGTAGTGTTAGTGCACCGTGTTGTTTGTGCAACCACTGTACACATCAAACGACCAGCACACACATTGCAAATGATAAATCACCACGAATAAAAACTATATTACAACTGTGCCAGTCTCTATCTCTCCACGATGGAATGATAAGACGACACAAATTTGTGGGTTCTCAAAAACCCCAACCAGCAGAATTGTTGAAGCCTGTGCGTACCTACAGTAGTATACAGTGAGTGATTAGTGTCACTGTACTATATGTACACTGTCCATGTACACCGTGCAGTATGACGGTGTCAATTTAAGCAGACAAGGCAATACCGACTTCTGCCGACTGATAAGCTTTCATAATCAAGATATGAAATAACTCATTAATGTACCGAGGAAGAGACGGAAGCAAGCACCTCCACTCCCATCTGTGATAATCTCATTATCTAACATATTGATATGTCTGAAACTATGGGTGACGTCAACTGGTAGACTTATAATATCAGTCTAGATACTACTACAACTTGCAAACAACTTGTTGAATATTTGATCTGAAAATGTAATTATATCAGTATTATATCATAATTCTGAAAAAAAGCAGGTCAATATGGTGACTTGTGGTGGTTGTTTTGGCAAGATTACTATTCCATCTGCTTCTCTAGCCTATCTCTAATATTAGCAAAATAATTTATTAAACATACTGTACCAATGAATAATGTATAGTCATCAAGAGTCACATGACTTAAATAGTTTAAAATGAGCTTTTTTTGCATTTGGTTGGCAAATCTGACCAAACCCACAGAATATTACCTAAGAAGTGCTTACAAGTGATCAAATGTGACATGCTATTTCTTTTTCATAAATTAAAGGTTAATGTTCTGCTATTGTTAATTAAAAAACTAACGATTCCATCCAATTCTCAACATATTATCACACCGAACAAATTTTCATATTAATTTATTTTTTTTTCAATGAAAATGAAAACCATAACAATTTGCAAATTATTTCCTTCCTTAGTTCATAATTAATGATTAGCTAGCTGTACAGACATGTTAGAGCAAGGGTGTGTTTAGGTTGTGAGAAGACAGGTAAGGAAGGAGATTGTAAACATCACAAATGGTGGATGTTAAGGAGGTACTGAAGGTAGGTAGCTTTCATAGCCCAAATTATACTACTGTAGACATAGACTTTCAGTAATTTTAGTATTTTAACTGTTATGTTTGGATACTACACAAGTGGCAAGTGACAAAGGGGGGACTAAGTTGGCGAGGGGCAGGAGTGGGTGGGGATGGGTAAAAACATCAGCATTGCATTTGAACATTACTGTATCATGTATCAGAACTATTACACAGTAACACTCTACAACCTTTAAAGGCATTGAAGACTCGCCGGTAATCTGACCTAGTTTCAAATGAGATGTAACAGAAGTGTTGAACACCACCATCGATCCCAGAAAATACACACACAGCTTGCTACCGTCGGTAATTAGACAGTAGTGTACAGTCAATACATACAGCTACGGTCAAAGCCCACAACACAGTGTACATAGCAGCGTGGACATCTCAGGTCTAGATAAAAGATAACAAGGTATCACGTTTCATTACTGTCTGCATTTTGTAGCAACAAGAAAAAAACTTCACTTGCAAGCAACGGAAAGTTAACTTTTTCAGAGGGCGGCACACGGTTTGGGGTGAGTCTTCAGCAGTTTTTACAGCTGCCAATTTGCCAGGGTATTCTCCCCACTGAAGTATCATTCTCTACAATTTTGTATGTATTTTACTCTGCCATATTTACCCTGTCATTCATCACCATCACAGGCCCTCAACAAATACTGAATTGGTTTGGAGTAGTAGTACTCTGTACAATCACTCAAACATGACAACCATCATACCACTGATTTGCAGCGGCTGACAAAAGAATTATGGAATTTGAATTTAAACCTGAGAAAATTTCAGATGAAAACAAATTTGAGCAGCTTGAATCAATATTGATGTAGAATGGATATGTATCTTTAGGTGTCAGTGAGAATAGTTGATTTGACAAGTTGACAATCCTGTTTCTTGATAGATTTAAGGGTGCAAACAATTCTGTCTTTTAACATGTCACTTGACTTGTTGTTTGCACAAGCTGATTGACATTGAACACAACGGTCTACATACTCCAGTTAGGGTCATTTCTCAAAAAAACTTTAAAAAGTGTAAAGCTGTGTTTGACTGTGAGTGTACAACATATCAAATATATATTTCAGTTTGGGCTTAAAAAGTCACCCATTATTGAGAGAATCAAAAATTACAAGTTTTCAAAAATTACAAGTGGTACAGTATGTATACATGTACTATACAGTGTATACAGTATACAGTTTATGTATACAGTGTGAATGGATGGAGTTTTGGCATGTGAATGAAATCTGCTGGATAGGTTCCAAAATTGTTTTTCAAAACATTTCAGACATCATTTTCTATCCATATTTATTGTTTTTTCCCCAATCAAATGGAATCATTGACCACAGGTTTGTTATTTAGGTTACGAGTTATTAATGAAGATTAAACACAGTAAATTCGGTCAGGTTAATTCATAACATATACATGCACAGTAGTAGCTGGCTTTAATACTACTGTAAACTACCAGTATAAAATTTGACAAGCCTTGAACCAATTCTAAGACATTGTCTCGTCATCCCTGGAATACAAGCTCTGATCACATGAACGCTTAGTTCGCTGCAACAATTGATCAATACAAAATGAAATTATGTATGTTATAAAACCCTTTAACTTCTCAGCTGCATACAATAGTACTGTCTGCAAGCATCAATGCAAGACCTGCCAAGTAGCCAAATTCGTGGAAGTTAGCTAGTACCATGGAAAGCAAATTATGCGAAAAAAGGGTGTGAGTATAATTGAAATTGGAACCCTTCAAGACTACAGTATATCGCTATACATATAATGATCATGACCACCAAGCAGGCATTATGTAACCTGGGCCCTATTTCATAAAACTTAAGAACATTCTTATCTTGGACTTAAGAAGAATAATCATTCTTAAGTCTGTAATTGTTCTTAACTTTAAGAACATTCTTATCTTCTATTTCATAAAGCAACTTAAGAAGAATTCATTCTTATCTTTGTCCTGAAATCGTTCTTAACTTTAAGAATGATCAGCATCATTCTTAAGTATGTTCTTAAGTGTCACATGTCAATTAGGCGGGAAATTTCAATCAAAACTCATCATTGCTTATTTAGGTGTTTAATGTGGATGCCAATGATGGCTATGTTTATGGCTTTTGGGCTGCTAGAAAGAGAAAATTAACGAGCTCTACGAAGGGAAAGGGTATTTAGGGACAGAACCAACCCACTACATCAATGGACAGACCGACAGATGCATCCGAAGTACCGGTTCAGTAGACTGGAGTCAATCAACATCATTGATATGCTTCAAGCTGATATTTCTTTAAGCATATGCCCTACTTAATATAGGATAGGCTATAATAGGGGTGGGATGGTGATGGGATGGCAATCACAGCTACTATAATGGGGGTAACTATAGAAAAGTTCATTTCTGACTGGGGTGGGAGCCTGGGAGGGAGGGGGAAGGGTAGAACTACTTGACGCAAGGTTGGGGAGGGGGCAGAACCTCCTCTCCCCTTTGAAAATTTTGGTTTATATATGGGGGATTATATGAAAAATGGTGCTATCATTTGCCCTAATTTGCACAGATTTTTTGCCCGTATCTTTGGTCTTCAGAATTTTTGGGGGGCAGACACCCCCACCTCGTACGCCTATTGGTCGGTATGTTTGTGGTTTTGTTGATAAATTTGTGCCCATTACCCTCCCTTCACAAACATACTCGTAGCTGTTTATGCAACTAATTATAACTTTATAAGTTATTCGCTTGAACTACAAAAATATACAGGGGCGGATCCAAATTTTTTGGCAGCAGGAAGTTTAGGGTTATTTGTGATGCTGTCCTGGGGGAGGGATCAAAGAGTAGGGGTGTTCCCGGAACAGTTTGCATTGACTTTGTATATGTAGAACTCATTTTAAGCTAGCGAACATGGTCGACCCACCCAATAACAAAAATAGTACACAAAACGCAGAATTGAAGCTGGCAAACAGTGTAATTCTATCTTCAAAATGATCAAGTACCAAGTTTTGTACGGTGGAGTATAAGAATTGCAAGATACAATTTGTTTAAGTTGACAAGTGAAACGTGGTAAAAATGGATGATTTTCGGTCAATTAACTGAAACTTGCAAATACTGAGGTTATTCACAGGAATATACGAAGAGTCCTAGTTGGAAAATTTAGAAATTCCGCACGATTTTTCAATTAAAAAAAAATACGTTGGGGACCCCTCTAAAAAATATACAAAAATGTTTTTGTGTGCTTCACCCTCTATATAGATAGATTTCCCTACATAAAGATATATAAACAATTATATATCCTGTCGGGGCTTCCCCCTCCCCCGCCCGCCTCTGTCAGATTTTTTTTAAAGGAAATCTATTATTTTCTACATTTTTATTTGGCAAGAACATTACAAATTTATATAGGAAACTGGAATAATAAAATTGTTCAATTATATAATGAATAATGAATATGAACTGACTTTTACAATAACGTTCACGACAAAAGATAAAGGGGAATTCCTCTCGTCTCATATAAGACTCAAATAAACATAGAATGTGGCAATGTGGAATGCTTGAGTTATTACAGTTATTATACTTCTGAAGAGACTCAGATCGCACGGCTGAAGTACATGCGATGAATGGGCTGGCAGGCAATATAGGATGATTTGTTTTCAGCTCAGAAGTTTGCAGTCTCGAGGGTGATGTGAGAGCTATGCCCTTCAACTAGCAGGATGATAGGGAAGGTGATGTCCTCTCTCTTAACGCTCCGTCAAAACAAATTGGCTATCCATTTGTAAAAAAAAATCTGTATTAATCCAGCCGTTCGAGGATTGTCCTACGCACCATTCCTCTGGAGCACCCTACAGGGGGTCGTAACAGAAGCGGGAAGATTAACATAGGCTCCAAGAAAAACCCTGTAGCGTTCATACAGGCCAGGACGGTGATTTGCCTTTTCTCCGTGTTGCTCAACTGGTAGATGATCTTTGTCTCTTGGGGCCAACACTTTCTCCATGCTTCCTGCCAGTTGTAACCCACTTTTGTCACAGTTGAAAATGCGACTACCATCATTAAGAATGTCCTTCCAGTTTTCCACCGCCTCAGAACTGATATACACCTTATAGTCTCCGAACCATTTTTCTAGTCGCTCGATTGTTAACATACTGTAGCTCTTTCTTTTCCCAGAGTCTACCCAACTCTCTCCACTACAATCCGGTTTCTCTTCAGAAAGTCCCTAATCCATTGTGCTCCTGAAAAAAAGATAAAAAGATTCTAAGTTCCATACATTTTTGTTCCTCATATATCTATGTTATTGTTAAAACTGGGGTGGCGCCACGATTTCCCCGACCCAGAGGCTAAGATATCCGACAGGGGGGGCTAAGATCTCCAACAGGGGAGCTAAGATCTACGACAAAAAAATCTGGGTGCACAAAATATCATATATATATAAACAGTAAAAGAATTATCCTAACCTAACGTACGGATGCTAACTAGTATTAGGCCTAGTCTAGCCAAATTGTTCAAACTTTTTGTTCAAACAGTTTGCCTCAGAACGTTGTACTTGCAAGTAGTGTGAATTGGTTTAAGAATGCTTTGGACAAGCACTTTAAGCATTGTAATCGGGTCTGAGTGTTTGTGTCTTCAGTTTTTTTTCTCTCCTATAGGGTCCTTGATAGGGACTTGAGTGTCCCTCCTGTTCCTTTTTACTACTAAACTGATCGTCCAACATTGGTTACCTCATTAGGCCTAGCCTAGTCAACTGATTCACACATCCTCTATTTTGTTCTCGTTGTGAAGTCGAGGTGGTTTGAACATTTCCACTTCAAGACTAATTTAGAGATCACGAGTGTCAACTGTCAAGTCGTGATTAATTTACGGTATTCATTTCGTCAGTGGTGCGCAGCATTACTTAGGCCCAAGCCTAACTAACATGATTAAGCTTAGCCTATTTGTTACCGTAAGTACAACGGCCCTATGCGTAGCCTCTATTGTAATTAATATGTAGCAGTAGACATAGTCTAACAGTAACAGTAACACTACAGTAGGCATAGTCTACACACAGTTACGTTATGGATGCTTCACTCGAGCAGTTTTAGTACAACTTTCTGCTCTAGAAAAACACTTTTTTGATGGTATTTAATAAGAACAAAACCACCCGTGAACAGTTTTATTGGGTATTCCATTATTTTGGATGAAAACCTGCAAAGAAGGAAAGCTTTAGTCATTTACTTACCATTTTCTTTTTTCCTTTCGTGAGCAAGAATGCGCGTTTACGAGAAAAAGTTTCAGACAAAGTTGGCGCTGCAGGTCAAAGGTCACATTCAGCCTCTTTCAAAGTTATAAAAGATACAAACTTTTCATAAATTCTTAAATAATCGTTCGTAACTTAAGAAGATTAATCGTTCGTAAGATACGAACTATTTCTTGTTAAAACTTCTTAAGTGACTTACGAAGAATTATTTAAGAAGATTCGTAAGTAATCTTTATGAAATAGGGCCCAGGTCACCCAAGAACAACATAAGCAAATAGCATGTGGATCATTGTAAATAACTATAAAATAGAGGACAGTATTGCAGGGAGGTGGGCTATACTTATTATTGTTCAAACTCAAACTCCTTTCTAGCTACTCGTGAATGACAAAAACATGGAAATATTAAACGATTAGTTTCTTCCAAAGTGGTAGATTCAGGAAGGAGGTGTAAGTGGCCGGTGCCCAGGGAGCGAGGGCGCAATGCTTAAATGTTCCAATGTGTAGTTAGGTAGATGGGAAAGTGCAGATGTTGAGTGGGAGACAGGTAAGTGAGGAGCGAAGTAAATAATGGAAATATTAAATCATCTGAGGAAGAAAATTTCTGTTATGTTGACATATTTTATCTCATGAATGTCCTTTATTCAATCTCCCTTAGAAACATAACTCATGGTTTTCTTTTCCTGTTCAGTCTGATCATTCAGTGAAATGCATTAATGAAGAAAAAATATTGCTAAGATGCTTTAAGGTTACACATGTACAGCATTTAGCAGGGTTTTGTAAAACTTCTCACAGGCATGCACTCCACAGGCTGCATTTAACCACCTGTTTATCAGAACATTATGAAAGTTGGAGTGGAATATTAATGGAGTACGAGAACATACTATATGTGAGGATCAAGGGTGTTCTGTGGCGCCCCAAAAGAATTACGTGGGGAGCCTGGATGTGAAACCTCAAGAGCTCTGTGATTTTTATTCAAAACATAACATCAGCGGAATGTTAGAATGCATACATGCAAAAGCTTTGCCTAATTTTGCAGCTGCTATACCTAACGCTAATATTGACAACTGCCAGTACAAACAGTTCCTAACCCTTCATCTGATAGAAATGTGATTTTCATACATTCCATACCATCAATATGAGTGCTTTGGAGCAGAGCATGAAAGTACAGTATATAAAAAATTGTCTCGACTGAGTGTATAAGTTTGTGACTGGGCAACACTGATATCAGATGGAAATGCACCTCCTTTTAAAATTTCAGATAGTGACGTAACTCGGTTTTGACCACCTGTTTGTGTTGCCCTACAGGTTTACTGTATCTTTGTGTTCAGATATATGTGTGCTTATGTGTTCATCTTAATTTGAGCTGCACAACTATAAGCTATCCAAAGTATCATATATAGTTGCAGACTTGTAGTAAGTCCATACTCATATTCCAGCATACAGTAGTTTACCTGTATTACTGTATACATGCCCTCGGGGATTCCTCCTCACACTTGGGGCATTTTAGAAACCTAGTGCCTATAGGACAAGAATTTTCATACTTACAGTGCAAGTTGTGCTTGGAGCCAGCCATACTGATGCTCCCATATATACCCTTGAAATCTTCACTAAAGTACAGTTTGTATATTTACTCCTGCTGTCATACTTGTACCCACAAGTCTGTTATATTGTCATATATAGCAGAAATAAATTTATACATATAAATGTACACATATGTATACAAACATGTATAAACACACATAGCCTAATCATGTTTGGATCTGCAATGAAAATCCATGCGAAGTCGGTCAAAAGAGCCTATCAAGAGGAATTTGCAATTTTAGTTAAGATACAAAATTGTATAGTGCTTTGAAATTCAAAATGAATGTATGGCTAATTGTCTTATTCCAGAAAATGCATGATCCCGAATAAAGGGGGCAGAGAGATTCGGACGACATTTGGTTCCATTAATTACTGTCTTTGTGTTATTGAGTGTTTCCACTCACTTCATAGGCCAGACAGTTTTGCTGATTCCTGCCACAACCATAGAAATGATAAAATTCTGATAAAGTCCCTCAAATGCTATAAATATCAATCTATTTGTGAAAATACTATAGCTACAGGTTCATATATGAATTATAAGTCACCATGACATTTCACCAATCCCGATACCAACCGCAGAGATCAAGTTGCTGGTTACATTTAAGTTAATAAATCTCTTTCCAAATCCAATTCTTGATCTTTGCAGAGCACTCCACTCTCCGGGAGTCATTGGTGCCAGTTTATTACATTACAAATGGTATAAAATGCCAATATGAATGGTGTGCTGTAGGCCAGGGAAAAAACTTAATTGTTTGAAGGAATTCAGGTGGGATATGAAAGTTCATGTCAAGGTCAATGGGGGGAGATTAATAGAATTCAACATGATATGCCAAGAATGCAAAGCGATTATACAGTACATGAACTCCAAACCGAGTGTAAATGGTTTATATGACATTGGGAGGCAAAGAAAGACAAACTTTCTTTTCACACAAACACACACATGTTAATGTCCCAGACTTATCAAATACTGTGTAAGTACTGTAGAATAGCATACAGTATATCTTAAGCAATCTTTAAGACAAATTCATGCTGTATTTTCCAAGTTGCCGCCAAGTTTACTGGTCAAAACAACCTTCACGGTACTGTTTGCCTGTGAAAACCTCCACAGTAGTTGAAAAATTTCACTTTTTTGGACACAGTTTGCATGGTCAATTTTTCATCCAATCACATAGACTTACCATAAAATTCTGAATTGGACTTCCATCCGCAACACTTCCGATCATTGTGAGGATCCCCTTCTGTACCAAGTACTCGCATAGCACCATTGCGTGGTCCCTTAGATATCCCTTCACATCCGGGTTCTCTTCATCATATGATAAGCAAAACATACTCAAGAGGTCTTCCCCTGGCAAACGAAAAAGTGGTAAAATCAAATCAGCACTCTCTTGATTTAAAGTTTTAATATTCAATATTCAAGCAGCTGGTTATTGTACATTTATGCAACATATTAAGATCCTCAAACCTGACACGCGATAACCATGAGTAGAAAACGACATATTAGTGTGTTATCTTATAACACTTGGTTTGAAGAACTGTATAAAAATGTGGATAATTCAGTCTAATGTTAACCACATTTACTGTATTATGACATACAAAACGTTCACAGCACAGCGTAGATCCAACATGCTTCCACAGAAACACAATTTGAATACAGACCACTTGTGTAAGGTTGTTTCTTGTCAACAGTTCAACATTTAGAGGATGTTTTAAAACATTGTCAGCAGGTTACCTAGAAGACATACATGTGTCAGCTAACTCAGAGGTACTGTACTGTATACATACCATACCATTACAGTTTCATAGGTCGCGTATTTAAAGATTATGTGCACTGGCACCTCCAATTGGATCACAATTTTGTCAAAAGTGTTCTCCTGAAATTTTTTGGCCAGCTTAAATAATTGACAGACTTTCCAGAGACATGAATTAAAGAATTTGTTTACAGCTAAGTACTGTAAGTGTGGAAGTGTACTTCCAGGGAAGTCAGCTAGAACGTCTTCAAGTTAGAGCATGAGTCATGAGTGACCACAAATGAATTTTTAGCATTAAATTTGGCCTAACAGTGAGTGCCATTATCAACTTTGTGTGTTTGGTTAAAGTCTAAAAACTCAAACCATTGAACCTATCCGGGTAGGTATTGTACAAAATAAAATTCAAATTGATGGATCAAAAACACATTCCTAGATGTTTCACATATGAAGTGAACCTTAATATATTTGCATTAAACAAGAAATGATTTCATTCAATTCCAAAAAGAATTGTCATCCAGACACTTGCACATATACAGTACTGTAGGTAACTAAGTAGAGTATTTATAAGAAAAGTCACCGAGAGAAAACCAAATGAGTTGATCCATTCTCACCCCTGCAGTCTCCTTACAGTGAGACTGTAGTTTCTATGATCATGGGAGTATCAACTCAAGTGAGTATCACTTGTAAGACCCTTCAAAAGGGAATGTAGATACTGTACGAAACACGGCCAGGTTAAATGTTGGGGGGAGTGATCAGAACAACTGTATTGTGTGTACTTTTACAATACTATTCAAATGCAATCAGCGACTCAGCTATTTTATCATTGTTGTCTATTTATATACTCATCACTTGAAATAGAAGCTGCACATAGCCAATACCATAAGCTGTGTTTAGTAATTATATCAAACATGGTATTCAAAATTTGAAATTGAACTGGGCACTTTGCTTCCATGAAGCTTAGTCTGCAGATCGGCATTGTTTAAATATAAAGCTCCATTACTTGTGTCAACATAAATACAGAAATGAACTTATTCATGAATCATACTGATATAGTAAACAGACCATGAATCATCAGACAATACTGAGGCTGTGTTAATAATTTACACTGCAATAGCCAGTCATTTTCCATTGTTCCACCCACCCAAGTTTAGTTATATCGAGAATATAATAATCAAGGATGTGACTAACGCTTAAAGGTTCTGTCTCAAAATTTTACGTTAGTGTTTCCAGAGCTTGGTGATTCCCTCACCTATGATTCAGTTTTTTTCAAAGGTATATTAATTTGCAACCTGTGAAGTTTTGAATGCTAGAATGAGAGACAGTAAAATCCATATCTGAAGATAAGAATTCAACACTTGTACAACACGTTGTAGTGTTCTTGTGAGTTCTTGTTCTAAAACAATTACTAGGACATCAATAATATTTGAATAAAGGGGGGGGGGAGGGTGAAATAACTTTTATTTGATTTGTACCACTCACCTAATATTTCATTACCGGATATATCCACATCCCCCTCACTCTTTTCCTCTTGTGCCCCGTCAACATCCCCCGCCGGTAACGATGTACTCTGGTCGATGACTTCTCTCTCCGTCGTCAATATGGGTCCCACTTTCCTGTACTGACTGTTCGTTTTGCTTCTGTCGTAAGGGATGGCAGAGAACGCGGTCAATTTTTTGGGTTTCTTCAGGGTGATGTGAGGTACGAAGGAACCGAGTCCAGGAGGTGCGTCGCCGCCGGCAACATTAGACATTGATGCAGAGGCATCACGAACAAATGAGACAGAGTCTGGAGAAACTGTTCCACCCAGAGTTGCTTGACTGTCAAAGGAAAATGACTTTGGCACTTTACATTCAAACTGTTCCAGTGGTCGTTGAAGTGATAGCAAACCTCCCTCGTGAAATGAACGCCCGCCGCCGGGGAAGAGAGCATCACCACTGACGAGCGGGTCGACGGACACTGACCTTTGAAGCATCTGCTCCTTAGACGCCAAAGGATCGCCGTCCTTCTTAATTATCTCTTCACTCGTGACCACCGATTCTTCTAAAACTTCCAAGGACAGGAAAATACTTTGCTTCTCCCTTGTTCCATCTTTAATATTTCCAAAATATAATCCATTACGACATTTCTCTGGTTTCTCTGTTCTTACAGCGGAATGATCTCTAATTTCCTTGTTAAATTTTTGTGAAGCACCTGTGGGTTCGCACATTGAATTACTCTGTTGGGAAGGATGCATGGTGGTGACGTCGTTCAGCTGCAGGGAATCTGTTGAGAGTTTGACGTGAAAATGTGTTCCACATTCCTCCTGGGAGGTGAACGGCTCTCTCTCTCTTGAGGTCGTTCTTCTCGGATATTTATCTGCACTGACGAATCGAACGAGCTCCTCGTCTGTGAGAACGGGAATACTCTGCCTCCAGTAATGTAGTGCGTCGATACTCTCCTCCCACTCTGACGAGCTAGTCGCTCCATCCATGTTAATTAAACTATATGTGTAGTACTATAACGACGAGGGATCGAAACAGCAATATGTCGTGCTGCGATCAAAGAAGAAAGCACTGACTGTACTCGTTTAGGTCGGCCATCTCCACACGTAATAAGGAGTTTAATCCCTGTGACGAGAAAGTCAATAAACCATATAACCGGTGTAGACTGCAAGGTTGGTACTGGATATTAGAATGACTTCTTTAATATTCACTGTTTCTATAGATCTGTATATTGTGAGAGGAGTCTTGACTTATTATATAGATCCAGAATGCTGTTGTTGCAATGTGTAACTGATGCGTACGGAAGCTGTTGTACAGTACATCTGTGATTACATCAAATGGTTCCATACGGCTAGATACATCGAGCTAAAGTCAATCTAACACATGGTTAGCTTACTCATGATGTCATATATACCAATCAATAATTTCAATGTTTCATTTTTCATCTCTCTTTATTATACCAAAGGAAGCATGCGGGTGCATTCGTACAGAAGTACCTTTAACGAAACCAAAGAAATTATTCTGATATGATACGATAGAGAATCTTCAAGATATTCGGGGAAAAATAATGTTTCTTTGTCTTCAGATAAAGACCAAGTTATCCCACTAATTAAGACTGACACATTCCAACACAATTGTATACAGGTACATGGCTTGTCAATTACAATGAAAACTACCATTGGAGAGTGAATTGGAGTCTGTAATTACGTCTGTGTGTAAGTCAATGATGGCAGGTAAAAATCCATTATCCTGAAAAGCAAAAAAAAACAATAAATAGAATTGATTATTTCTGTAGATAGATGTCAATTTGGCAGATGACTCAAAGTACAGTAAAGACAGGTTTGGAAGAAGATGAGTTTGGTTACCATGGGAACTAGATTCATAGTATTATTATGACCAACATTTTACCAACATTGACGTCAGGCTGGACGGTATGGTGGAGCATTGTCAGCATAGTATCTTTAAAAGTCAACTGTCTTTTTTATTGCAACTACTGTGTACAAACTGACTGTGTAGTAATATCCAAATGTTTTCATTGCATGGGAGAGAGATAGAGATGGGTATGTGGAAGGGGAGGGGGGAGGTTGGGAGAAAGTGTGCCAAGACATATAAACGATTAGGGGGGGGCGGGTTGAATGAAGTATATGCAAGGAGTGGAAGCATACAAGTATGATTTGACCCCAAGAGGAATGAACAAAGTCCTTAATGGTTTCTAGGGGTGAATTACACATTTGGAACATGAGGTGAAGGGTACTTAAACCAAAGGAGGAGGAGGGAGGGGGGAAGGGGGAGGCAGTTAAACCATGCACAATTTTAATGCTACTTCCACATGTATTCATGTATATTCGTACTGCTAAGAGAAGTTAATGAGAAGTTAAGGACAGGAGAAAGGTGTTTATGTATTGTAGGTATAAAATTGTCTTACTTTTTGAAGGTGGAATGGGAGGAGGGTGGGGGGCAGTGACAAGGGGAGAAATCATTTTAAAAAGCACAAATGCCCTTTGCCCTATGAAGTTCAGTAAATCATAGAGACATGGAGTTATAGTATGTCCATTACCACGAATATGGATTAAAAAACAATAGGCCATTAGGTGTCAGTGTCACACTGGAATACTCTTTGGAAATTTGAAATAAACAAACAATAGTAATTTCAATGGTTATCAACTGGTAGAGAGTTGTTGTATCTTTACATAGTCACTGAAGAAGAAGTGGTATTTTAAAAGCTTTTTGATAAGCACAATAAAGCCTCTCTTTCATATGTCACACATTGAGAAGAAGTCGTTGACCGCTTAGCCTACACGCTGCAGTTCTTTACTGTAACCAGCAGACATTGTTGTGAAATCATTTGTCAAGTCTCTATTCTCATCACAAAGCCCAGCTGTCAGAGCAACGCAGACTTAGTATCTATGACAACTACTGTACTACAATTCAAAAGAAGAATCAAAAGCAAAAAAAAGAATTCAGTATAAAAGTATGTATAAGTCAGTCGTTGTTGCTAAGTAATTTGTCCATAATTCTTCAGTGAAGCCTACAGCCAAAAAGTAGAAACTGAAAACCCAATAAGAAAATATAAAAAAATACATAAAAATTGAAGCAACCATGGGAAACTGGCTTCTGGACTTTCACAGATTCCTTACATAGCAGTAACGCATTTAAATTTATTTGTAATTTAAAATTTAAGCAAAGAAACCCAACCGGCATCATCTTTACATTATTGGGTAGATATCTTTGTGATAAACAATCCCCCCACAGATATGTAAACAACATTTTACTCCATCTGTGCAATATTGCAGTTTAAACCTCATATCACTGGGATGCCATTTTGAAAATTTGTGATGTGATAGTTTCCATTAGGATATGAAAACTGGGAAACTGGAAAACATTGTTCACACTGATATCATTGCAAGTACTGCATATAAATGCATATTCAGCAATTGCACCAAATCGCTTACATAATGTACTGTTTTTGCAATCCACCAAATAACTTTTGCTTTACATGAACCATTGAAGAAAGTTTACTAGAGATGCCAGAGTAGTTGTTATAACCTATCGTTTTAAATTTTAGTGGGTCAATAAAAAAGAATAAAAGTGAGTTTTATAAGATCCTAAGTTTACACCCAAGACCATATGCTTCTGAAATTAAAGTTAAATTAATGTTAAAAGTCACTCTCTGTTCTTCAGCTCCAAACATATCATCATCCATGGTTTTTACTTCAAAATCAATTCAATAAAATTATTTCTAATATAAAGTACTTGGATACATGTACAGTGTTTTGCCATACAGTAACAATGCTTGAAATTGTCAAACCCTTGGGCTAAACATAACAGCAAATAACTACTGAACATACCAGTCTAAATACTACTTTTTTGTAAACATGTTTATGTGTATGTATAAATACTACATAGATCATGCAACAAGTACCATCAAAAACATCTCATTAGATATCCTCATCGATACTATCAGGTTAGTTTGTCGTCCAACAATTCAATACTAACATTCCTGCATGAATTAATGTGTGTCAATCACTATCTGGGTTGCTTGACTATCACCCGCAATCTTTCTTATTCTTCTCTCTTTTTTTTGGCTACACTTTATAGACTTGCTGGGTTTTAATTTTTTTTTCCCTCTTCTTTCTTATTTTTATTTCTTTTACAGTTGAAAAACAAGTATTTAAAGTCTCAGTATGTGTTTGCCAAATTTAAACTTCTACCTAAGTTCCAGCTTACTGCACTAAAAGGCTCAAAGCTTGAGCAGTGAATATGACACCGTTCTATGCAATTTCCATATCAATATTCATTTTTTTAATTGAGTTATCTGTCATTAAACATTTTGAGCTGAATAAAATTCAAATCAAAATTTGCCCAACAAATTGTGCCCCAATCAAATCTCTAGCGTATTTTTTACGACCGTTAGGCCTAGGACTACTTTCACTTTCGTGTCTAGCCTGTGTTAGGTCCCTTCTCTTGAATAGTATCATTCTTTCGGTGTTACCGATGTAGCTTGCAAAATTGTGTCATTTCCTTCCATTGAAATAAATGAAAGGTGTTTTCAGACGGTTCCTCTGTGGAATTGGGTAAAAAAGTGGACGATACGAGTATCTATAGGTTACATAATTTGTGAAATAAACATGCTGGTATGGGCGGTCGCAGTGATTTTATGGTAAAATCGTTCACGCCATAAGGGCAACAGAAAATAAATTTCTCTCTTTCGATTGCGACAGCTTTTCTCCATTAAACCCACCTGGTCAGAGTTCATTTAGAATAAGAAACATTGAACATCGGAAGTTTGTTATCCGAAATTCATCAGCAAACACGTATTTAGACTTTAAGCTGGTAGAAATATTCCTACATAGTGAAACAGAAGTTTTAAATATATAACCCGGTGCTGTTCATAAGTTCTTTGTATCTACAGGACGGTCTCTGAAGGTGTTGGTAGTGACATACTTCACTAAGTACTCAAGGGCTGAATTACAAAGTTGTTTATAAAAATGCACTCAAGAATTGATAATCTAAATGGATGGTAGAATTGTCTACACAAACTGCTCCATATGGTACAGTAGCGTGAATAATGCACATCTCGAGCATGTGCTTAGTATATAGGTATTCCACCACTTCATCCACCCTGCATACTAGATACTACAGTACAGTACAATATGTGGTTGATTTGTTACAGTATAACTTTCAAAATATGATAGAAATGTGAGAGAACAAAATGCATTATTTCAAACTGACTGACACTTTAACAATTATGTAAGCTAAAATACGCTAGAAGCAAGGCGTCCCCAGGTTATTTGTACAAAAACCACTTGATCAGCAACTCCCAATACTATCGGTATATTGCAAGGGGAAAAGGAGAGGTATATAATTGTGGTGCTTTTAAGAGTTTGAAATGGCAATTTTTATTCATTTTTCAGATAATTTCTTTAATTCTTTAAAATAGATCTAGCTATGTGGTAACAATATGCCATTCTTTATTTAACATAGCCTCACAAAAATTTGACGAAGTAGAATTATCTTGTCTAATATCCGGTACCATCCATTCAATAATATCACTGTTACTTTTGAATGGTTCTTATACAAACGAAGCCTGCATGTTTGACAGTATTCTACTCAGGGGTGTAGGAGCCAGTGGCGGAACTAGGGGTATTGGTCAGAGGGGGCGAGAATGGTCTGTAAGGGCGCTTTCGACACTATCTAAGCGGAGCGCCACCAGGGGTTGGCGCGGAGCGTACAGATTTTTTTTGAGTAAAGATACTCCCCAGATCGCCGGAAATGACCCTTTCCGGGCCTTGCTAATTTGCAGATAAACGAAGAATAAATAGCCGTTAGAGCATTTTGTCAGAAAATTACAGCAAGAAAATGTGACAAATGTCAATAGGTAGATAAGAGCGCAATAAAAAAGTCAATAATCGCGAATAAGTAAAAAGTGGTAAAAAGCTGAAACGGGCGCCAGCAGTCCATTTGAGTCCGTCAGGGGGGGCATTCACCCCCCCTGACTGTATGGACGCTCCGCCACTGGTAGGAGCCGGAGGGCACGGGGGGCATGTGCCCCCCAACTTTTATTCCAAAATAGCAAATGTGCCCTACTGGCAAATAAAATGTGCCCCTTTGATGAAGAACTGTCTTTTGGATATATCTTAAGCCAAGTTGTTAATTTTAATATTTTATTTTAATTATTTATTTTTAGTCTGTACATGTAGCTATTTTTACAATGGCATCCCATATCTTTGTGTAGCACGGTTAACAATAAACAATCTCAATAAATACTATTGATAGCATACTAACACATCATAAATTTAAGTGATATGGCCGGTGTGTATTGGTTATATAGTATAACGAGTGGTGGTTGCGGAATGAGAAAGTGCCCCACTTTTTGGAAGCTTCCTGCCCCCCTGATTCTACTCATATATTACAGGCCTGTGTTCGCCCATTTTCACACTGGGGACCATTCAACAGCCATTACGCAAAATATTTTTGACAACATTTCGAAGTTCCAGCCAAACCAGTAAGAATCCTTTTGAACAACAGTAATTTTACAATTAGTGTTGCACCGATTATCAGCATGCATCACCTACATCGGCTGATTAATATTGGCAATTAGTACAATTTGCATAATCTGTCAATATATTTGCCAGCATATTGTTGTTTCACAAAGAGTTGTTATAGGTTTTCAAGCTATCTTTGGACTATTATTGTGGAGAGCTAGCACTCTATTGCACAGGGCCTTTTCTTTTTTTTATCAAATACCAGTAGCCTAGGCCTATCTGCCGATGTTGAAATCGAAATTGCCAGTTCTGTAGTGTAAGAACAGATATTAGAGATACTGGTGCAACACAAGCTGGTTTCCACTCAAGCCAATATTTTTTTGGTTCTGAATACCAACTTTCTCTTGAAATCCCTTCATCAACACACAATAGGGTAATAGTCCTGATTACATAACATGGTATGCCTAAGTTGTATGCACTATACTTAGTTGCATGCCTCACTCTTTTCTGCTTCTAAAAAGTAACATTAGGGTTTTCCATGCAATCAATACAAATGAAGATGTTTTAGGGCAACTGGTTGCAATGTATAAAATGAAGATCGCATACATACTTTGAGTAGGCCTACCGGAGCTACTGTAAATTAAATAACCAACTGGTAAATTCTTCGTGGCTCAACGAAAGCTACAGAAGCAGTTTTTAGTACGCACGCATGGTACAATACCTGTTCAAATCTACTGAACGCGAATAACTTGCCTAACACTGACTAACTGTGTAGTCAAACCTTTACACTTTGCATACAAATTTTAACCAACCGCTAACTTTTATCATTAAAGAAAATTACCTTCGAAGTTGTACTTGAAGCAAGTCATTCAAACCTTCAATGAATGTCCTGATAAATATCATGGAAGTTTCTTGAAAATTACAGCTTTAGAAAACTTTTTACAATAGGAGAAGGAATGGTTCTTTCGCGTATCTAGGCTGGTCCAGGTACGCCAACGTGTATTGTCCAACGTTAATGTGTGAGGAGAGACCCCAAACAGAACTTGTTGACAAGTGCTCAAGTTCAAAAAGTTAATTTTGATATTAATTGGACAGCGCCACCATAACTGCGCTTAATATCGAAGCGACCCTACAGTTACAGTGTCCTGTGAAAATTTGCAAGTGCCATGAATGACCAAACCATCAGCCATCATCTGGTGCTGGGAGAACGTGCCAGTTGAACATTTATTCTTCAGTGGGCTTGGAAAGTGACTAATTTAGTGTGTAAGTCTTTTGAATGATTAATTGTGGTATGACACCTATAGTGGTATAATTATTGTTCAGAGCAATATACTATACAGTATAATCTCATTCCCAATTTCCAATGAAAATGGCATTATTTGCAAGAGCTAATGTTAAAAGCAATCTGTTTTAAGGATCTCTAGGTGTACTACATATCTGCACAAAAGACTTCACAAATTTTCTAAATTACTTAATTGAACTACAGTATTGCAAAGGTCATCAGCCCCTCCCTCCCCCCTCCCTCCCTCCTCTCCACCCCTCCTCACAATACGTGCCAGAATGTCTAAATAATGGACAGTCATACCCTTCCAACTCAGACACTTATTTCCCTGTCACCCTCATATTCCCTTTTGTTTCTAACCTCTGAATTTTTCTGAAATGTCTGTGAATAAATTGAAGCCTCAAAAATAAGTACTTTCATCTTTCTATAGAAAGGTTCTTCACAGGCCTTTTAGGTTGGTTGATTGGATTAGTGAGGTTTAAGGGGTTCATGTGAACAGTTAATCTTAAAGACAGAGAAATGAAAGAAAAATAGGGAAAGAATGCTGATAAAAATTATTTTCTCTTTTATTCAATATTTCATCATATGTAAGTTCTTTGGTACATTGCTTTGAAATGTTGATTGAAGTTGATTGAATCAAATATAATGTACTTCATCGAAAGATATAAGACAAAAAGATTATTCATTTTAAGTTAATTTTAAGTTTAGGTGTTTCACCGGTCATTTCTCAAAAACTAAACAAAATATTTATAGAAAAGCAACATGGACTGATAGCAGTGGCTAAGATCACATCAAAACTCCTTTTTCAATTAAAATTTACTTATCCTTTAAGACAAAGTTGGCTTGCTTCCTGAATTCAAGGAATTGAAGAATTGAAAAGGAATGACCGAAGAATACATCAGGTAACTGATGGGGTAGTCAGTAGGTTCGTATGATGTCAGTAATTAAATGCAATAGGCTGCTTGTAAAATATAACATATTATTTTTAAAACAAAATTGTATAAAATGAACTTTCCCTAAAATTTCCCTCAAATAATTTTTCTTTTATTCAACACCAAAAAATTCCAGAGAACAACAAATGTCAACATTAGACTTATTCCATATCACAATATATCATATTTCATATTTTCTTCGGAAAAACTTCAATAAGCACCTTTTCAGTAGAACTTGTATAGTTGTTAAACTGTAGCACAACATTTCTATCACCTGACTGACCTTGTTTAAAAAAAACTAGCACCACTTGCAGGGAAGAACCAGTTTTAACAGACCTTCAAAGTAATATCAGAAGTATGAAATTACATCTGTTATCTTTGTTAGCATCAATGGTCATAAATGAAAAAAAAATTGCAAAAACTGTCAACAATTTACTTTTGCTAAAAAAAATAAAAAATTAATGCCTTTTTTTACACTTGATTCTCAAACCTAATACTGAAACTAGTCCTGAAATATTTCCGTTTTTAAGAACATTCACATAAATTTTTCCTTACACTTAACATATTAGGAAATTAACTGTGACATCGTAGTTAAGAACAATTCAGAAAAAAACATACAATTTGTCCAATTGATAAACAAAGCCAAAATACACAAAACATGCATTTCACCAGAACAATGTGCTTCTGCCAAAATATGGAGAAAAGTGTATTACCAATTAAGATGAGGCTTTAAAATTAAAATGGCAAGGAGGGAAATGTTATTAAAAAAGACAAAAAGGAAAACAGCAGATGTCTTTTGTATAGGTTGTCCAAATTTTTCACAAATCCAACATATGTTAAACTTTGGCTTATTTATTGCAAATTAAAAAATTGTTTTAAGTATATTTGGGAGATTTGAATTCTTTGGGATTACTGGCAAAAGAAAGAAACAAAAAATAATAAGTATTACAGACAAAGAATTTCAGAGGCAGACTTAGAACTAAACTGACCATTAACTGACCAGGAAAAAATCAATTACATTACAAACCTGGATTTTCACCAGGTTCTGGATTGTCCGGATCCAGATCCAATATCCTATATCCAACAATTCACAAATGTATAATACTGTATATATAACGGGCTGTATGTTCTATAACAGTCTGTGCACTGCTACTGCAATACATGACTGAAATATATAGACGGATAATTGCTGAAAGAAAACTTCAATGGTGTTATGTAGTATAGATGTAAAGTAGTATACTGCCACCATATCATTATTATTATTATTAACTACAATAAGCCATGTATTGTTGCAACGATATATAATATCACAAGTATTAGATTATAACAGACAGAATAGAATATAAATTATAGATCATCATAACACACATCTCTTGTATCTCTCTGCCGATATTCTTACCCTCATCTTAAACCGGAGAATATCACACATGCCTCCTGCACCTCCACAATCCCCATCCCCCCCCCCCACTCCCACCCGCTCGCCACCTCTCCCGTGGCTCTGTCACCTCTGATTATAAAAACATTGCACATACCATTGTAATAGCAGGTTGCAGTACAGTATAGAAGTTCAATTATCCATTATCCAGCATGCTTTATCAGCATCATGACCTCTCCCCCACTGCCTCCCATCCCCCACCCCCTCCCACCCCACTTTGTTCACGATGTATCCAGCTTATGCAAGTGTTACTGGGTTGTCATTCAATTAAAATTGGGAGTGCAATTACATAACCTCTTAAGGCACTTTTAGTGGAATCTTGTGAACTGACCCATAGTCAACACAAGTGGAAATTTAACTTAGATTTGGTAACTTACATTACGTAAATTTTCCCTGAAAATAAAATTAAACAACATACTCTGATGACATAAAGAAACGTTGTTTTCTTGATCAGTAGCAGCAACCTCACTCCCCCCCCTCCCCCCCACAAAAAACCTTAAAACTTTAATTTTGTGTAAATATTTTTCTTAAGACATTTGCCTTCCCACGACAGGAATCATTTATACATTTCAAAGGACAAAAGAGTGTCAATAAAAGCAAACATTAAGTACAATCACTTTTACAAACAAAATGCAAGATAAATTCTAAGAATTACTCCTGAGCAATAAAAGTTCTCAAATATTTGAATTTTCACAATGAATGACCCAGAAAGAATCTTATATTTTCATTATGTCGTAAACATAATGCCTTAACAACACAAAACAGAAATATGTCAAAACATCGCATTACCATGGCAACATGTGGTTGATATTCTTAATTCATCACTTTTGATTCCCGTAGCTTGACTTTCAACTTGATACCGTTTGGTGGACACAAAAATCCAGTGTTTTTTCCCAGGACAGGAGGGATCTACAATCATAAAGAAAAAGAAAAAACATGCAATGTTATGTATGACTGTTTTGCACACAAACCCTTTGTGAATGCTTTCAAACCTGATAGACAAAGCAACCTTAGCTCTTGTGAGCATCCACACCCTCCCCCACCTCCCCCCCCCACCATTCCCTCTCCACAGGGAATATATTAGATTGGTGATCCCATTTTAATATCCATGCTGAATCATACTGCAAAATCAGTGCTAATTACTGTAACCTGTTCATAAGTAATTTTAACATGAAAGTAAACAAAGCAGTGACATGCATTCTTGGTGAAATTCCAGTCCTGTATCATGCATGTGCTAATTCTTATGTAGATTGAGTGCGTGTGGGCTGTACATAGTGTGGTATTGTCAAGTTTTGGAGTATAAGTACTACGTGATCCGCAGCTGTGCATGACACATTTCCAATCCAATTTTGTGAATAGCAGGGGGAGGATCAGAGTATAACTCAAGTGTAAATGTGTATGGATCAATGGAAGCAGGTCACTTCGCCCAACAACCATTTCGCCCAACTGCCATTTCGCCCAACCTTACCATTTCGCCCAACCAGCCTGGTCATTTCACCCAACCAGCCTGGTCATTTCGCCTAACCAGCCTGGTCATTTCGCCCAACCTTGATTAAATATGATACTTCAAAAGGAAACGTTCGGGAATTGTTAACGTTACGGGAGACGAACCGAATACTAAGGAAACTTGAAGTCCTTTAGTTTGTAAACTTTAGTAAGGAAATGTTCGGGAATTGTTAACGTTACGGGATACGAACCGAATATTAAGGAAACTTGAGGATGGAGTCAGTGTTTTAGGGGTTAGGTTTGATAGGTTTGATAGGAAACGTTCGGGTTAGGTTTGATAGGTTTGATAGGAAACGTTCGGGAATTGTTAACGTTACGGGATACAAACCGAATATTAAGGAAAGCTGAAGTCGTGGTTTCATTGATACAGTGGTTACATTGTTTAAATATAATACTTCAATATTACGGACGGGTTTTATATATTATTTTTTAATTCAATTTAATAAGGAAACGTTAGGGAATTGTTAGTCGGTAGGATGGATCAGTATTTTAGGGGTTAGGTTTGATAGGTTTTTATGGAGACCGATTCCCCTTTGTTTGTATAACATTATATTAACACTATGTAGAACTGGATAAACACCTAACTGCTGTGAACAATACCCTTGATTAATGCCTGGCGGACTTGATAAACGCTTGACCAAAGTTATCAAGCAGAACAATAGCTGTGGATTAATAAACCACGATCAAGTTGAACTAGTGAAATAGAAAAAGGGACATTATTCCACAGCGATTCCCCTTTGTTTGTATAATAAAATAACTTCCAAAGTAGTGTAATCCTCCCATTATACCCGAAATAACTCGGATCGATATCGAACGGACTTTATTTACCAACCACAAGGTAATATAACCCAAAATAAATCAAATTGAACTAGTGAAATAGAAAAAGTAATATTCTGACTGAATATGAGTAAAAAATGGTTGGGCGAAATGACCAACAAGGTTGGGCGAAATGACCATGCTGGTTGGGCGAAATGACCAGGCTGGTTGGGCGAAATGACCAGGCTGGTTGGGCGAAATGGCAGTTGGGCGAAATGGTTGTTGGGCGAAGTGACCAGAAAGCGGATCAATGCATAAGTTTACCCCATGGAGAGATGATCGTCTGATAACATCAGGGGATCTGATCAGGATCTAGTGTAAAAGCACCCTAACTGGCCTCTAAGGATCTTGATGCATACACACAGGCCAAACCCAATGTGAAGTTGTGAAGATGAAGTGTGGATCAAGTCAGCTAGGCCAGACGGGGTGGAAAATTGTTCAGACAATGTATCTAATATGTTTGGACCCAACTGCTTAGGCATATATGAGGCATATATGGTCGGGTTGGACGTGTGCCCCATTAGCGCAGGGCAGGAAAATACGCTATGTAGTATTCAAGAATAATTTACCTCTGTTTCATCACAGGTTTCAAATCTGTATTTCTGCAGCATTCGGATGAGCCCAAATTTGAGTTCCATTAAAGCTAGCCTCATTCCGAGGCAATTCCGTGGGCCGATACCAAACGGTAGCCATGCAGCAGGATGAATACTGCCTCGGTTTTCTTTGTTGAACCTGCAAATTAAATGAATATCTTGTGACAAATTACTGTTCACTGTTCGAGAGTGAAAAAAAAATATAATGGACTATTTGGCTAAATAATTCAAATTTAGAGAAACTTAATTAAAATTTGTTTTTGCTCCTGTTACTTTGTATGAAGGTTTTGGGTTTTTTTTGGACAAATATTTATTTCATTTCTATCAATGAAAAAGAAGAAAAGTGAGGAACATTTTTTAAACAATGTCCCCCAAAAAACAGTTGTTGATACTTTGTTTACCTTGCTTAAGCTCTCTCAACCACCCAGTATTCAATAATGATGATGAACTATTTACCCAATTAAAAATATTTTTGACCTTTGACCTGAACATCCAAAAAGTATTACAAGTTACTAAAACATATGAAAAACCTTTTTGGAAAACTGATTCATTTCCTGTAAAATCAAAAGCAATTCACTGTTTCAAAGGAATAGTGACAAATGGCCCCTGGATGAACTGTGACCTTAAAATCCAGCAAACCTTAAAAACCTCAGGTCAAGTAAATAATTAGTCGCAACTTCAGAGACAATGAACCTAAATGAACTGCAATATATAGGTATACACAAATGACCCACTCCTTCAACCACAGTTTCTGAGCAACTGTCAAACAACTGTCAAATACCAGTCAATTCATGTCTTTTAATTTAAAGCCGTTGCATCTAACGTTACTTTCATGCAATTAAAGGTAGCTAAGGGCTCAAAAACTGTGGTATCTTGTTTATATGCTTATAAAATATTCAGTTAATACCAAAAGACTTCAAAATCTGTAAGAAAGAGAAATGCCAGTTAAATCCTTACCTCTCAGGTTTGAACTCTTTAGGATCTTCCCATACATCTGGATCGTGATGTACAGCGTAGATAGGCACCATTAAGATAGAACCCTTCTCTATCTCGTAACCATTGACCGTGGCGTTACTGTCACAGTACCGGTCAGCGCTGTCGGGACAAAATATATCAAATAATTAATCCAACGATTCACCGCGCAGATAGAATCACTACTCACTGGTAGTGTATAGCAGATGTGTAATTATACCTCAAGAGAATCTTTGTTACTTTTTCAAAAGAATTATTTACTCATACTCCACGCCTGCAACACTCAGAGCATCACTAAAACCATTCAACCTGATGCACTTAATGGTGATCAACGCATATCCAACTTTGGCGTTAACCTTACATATGATAGAGATCTTTGCGATAAACAACTTCCCCAAACAGGTTAGAAAGATCTTGCTCCATTTTGGAAGATATCCTTATTTAAGAGTCATGTCTGCATGGGGTGCGGCCATTTGTAAATGTCCAAGTGACCCTGAATCTTTTTCAGTGGTAACTGGAGGATAGATTCTTAGTGATTCCCTTACAAAGCCACTGATATTGAAAGTGAATCTATTCAAGTGGCATCTGGATGATAGATCCACATTAACTCCCATACAAAAGCCTTTGATTTTGAGACTGAATCTTTTCAGGTGGCAACTGGACGATAGATCCTTAATGACTTCCACACAAAACCAACTGATTTGGAGATTGAGTCTAACCACCTGGCAATGGGAGGATAGAACCACATGAACTCCCACAGCAGGCAACTGACATTGAGGATGAGTCTACTCACGTGGCAACAGGAGGAAAGATTCTTAACGATTCCCTTACAAAGCAGTCAAGATATTCCATCTTGCGTAAGACGTCGTACTGAACGCTCTCTGGGGTCGGACAGTGACTGTCGATCTCTTCAATCAGTGTCTCCTGTTTGTCCGGGTGAGTCGCCAGTAAGTAACTACTAAAACACATAGCAGCGTTGGTCGTCTCATACCCAGCCAGGAAAAACATCATTGACTGAAAATGAAGTGACATGTCTATGTTACTGAATTCACAATTTATGAAAAATTCACTCAAATTGACAACTGTAAAATGTAGCATTTTACTAACGAAGATATAATCCAAATGATTTAAGTGCAAAAGTGAGGCATGTATGAACTTATTTAATCACCTAAAAATAACTCTGAGATTTTAACTGGCATTATCAGACAAACCTTTCTGATAAACCCTGAATGAGAGAAAATTGAACTCAACAAAAATTACAAAAAGGTTTTGTTACTTTGAAACTCTTATAAGAGTACAAATTCTTACATTTGCTGTAATGGAATCTGTTGTTAACTCTCTCTTCTGTTTTCCAGAGGTCTCATTTTTAAGTTTTACATCCACCAGTTTGTCGATTTCATCTTCGTCATCCTTCTTGTCTGCCGTTGCATCCAAGTTATGAGCGTTAACCATCAATTGTAACATATCTAACCTCTAAAGAGAAACGAAAAGGATGTCTAACTTTCAAACTGAGAAAAAGAAAAGCATGATTTTAAAAACTTTTGCTAGAATTCTACCAACAGTGGTGAACAAATCCAGGCAATGTCTTTACTGTCCTTTAGTACACAGGGTAAAGTGTTAATGGTAATAGTTGTTCTTTCTGAAGTCTTGTCTCTGATATGTATGATGTAAATATTCCTCTGTAATAAATCTGCAGTTAACAGTTTTTAAAGAGTAACAGTTACAAGTAGGGAATTGTTGGGTATATACCGTTCACTTGTTTTGTTGTACATTTGTGTAAGAATAAGGTTTTGGAATGTGTACATTTTAGGCACATTGCTGTTATAGACTAAACAATTGGTTCATAGTACTTCATAGCGATTGGATTTAAAGAAATTCATCATCAATTAGATCTCAGAATTTAAGAGTTTGGAAGGTAGTTCGCTAATTCTTTAGGTGCATTTGTTCCACAAATCATTAAAAAGAAACAGAAAATGACTTGGACATTAAATAGTCCGTTCCAAGAACTGTTTAACGTTCACCATGTGACATGGAATTCAAATTGAAGACAGGACATAACACCCTAAATTCCAGTTGCGAATTATCCAACAGGCAGCTCTAGCAAGTGCCTACAAGGCCTCCAATAACATAGGACCTCTGTCAACACTTCTAGGCAAGATATACCAATATTCTATTTGGAGGTTTCATCTGCAAGAATGTAATATGGAAGGACTGCAGGCATATCATGCTTTAGGGCAACCAAAGGGACGGTGTTAATCTTGCACGCCAGAAAAAGCTTTCATTTGGTAGTGAAGCAAAGATGAAGCTAGATATGTCATTCAGGGCCAAATTACCCAACAGGCAGACGAAGCAAGTGCCTACTTCCAGACAAAACATACCAACTTTCTAGTTTTGGGTTGAGCCTGTAATAGCTAATATAGAGTGCATGCATATCATACATAAGGGTGCCAAAACTTGTGTGAATTGGTCACTGCCCAAATTTTCTAAGTAAACAAAAGATGATGCTAGAATATGCCATCAGCTTAATGTCTACTAGCCCTACCGGCCGGTTGCTCCTCATCACCCTCCAAGTCTTTTTCAGCATGTTGGTCTGGTGATTATAAGGAAGGGGATGATGTAAACGCGCTCACACGATGTGTTGTTTGTGTATTGTTAAGAAGTGTGCGTCATGTAAAGTTGCAGTGCTACTGCGCGTGTGCGTTTTTGTGTGAGTGTGCGTGCGTGCGTGAGTATGTGTTTGAAATTTGTTGTTTTCGTTGGTTCTGTCTTTACGGTCATTAACCGAGTTCAGTCGATATCAAGAACGTATTGAAGCAAGAAGTATTTTCCGGTGTTAAACCAAAGATTTTATGTAAGTTGTGTTTTTATTGATATTACGTTGTATATTTGCTTCAATAATTGACTTATTCATTAATCGATTTCCTGATTGTTTAATTACAAACGTATGTTCCGTTTTCATTTGTTTAGTTACCAGATTACCACACAGATTAACAGATTAGCAGATTAACAGATTACCACACAGATTAACAGATTATCAGATTACCAGATAGTTGTCAGATATCAGAGCAAAATAAACGAAATCGACTCATTACATCTGCGTTGAATAATCTTTGGATCAGGAATACGGATTAAAGGAATCTTCATAGGCCTAGATTTACAGATGATGTCCACAAAACTGACAGCTGATACATTAAAGTGGGCTTTAACGTGATTATGACAACCAGGAGACTAATTCTGCTGTTGTGAATAAACCAAGTCCAACCTTTTCTGTTCCTGCTTTGCGAGCCGCCACCATCTTGTGGATGACCGAGTGAAAGAAGACCTTGACTTCCTTGACGAATAGTCCAATGTCCAGGGCATCAAAGAGAGGTCCTAGAAAAGGCAACAGGACTGAAACAAAGCAGCAAAAATCTATCTGTCTTATCAAGGCCTTTTTCATAAAGAAGCAAATTCCATCAATTTTGATTTTCAGCAGATTTTACTAAACATTGAAGAACCCTGCAGAACCACATTCAGACATTCATTTGTTATCAAGAGATGTTTTCTTGCATTTCGATTAAATCACATGCATGTTCTTATGAACATTTATTTCAAATAATATTAAATTTCACTGCCTATTTTGAATTGTGAGCTGAACATGCTCAGCATGGGATGGGATCTTGGGCGTTGACAAATCTTCAGATTCAATGTAAAATGGATCAAAATTAATAATAAGTACCTTATTGGACAATCAAAACCACCAATTGAGATCTTTCCAATGACTAAATAACTTTATTGCACAGCTAAAATACCCAATCAGAGCCATTCTTGTACATCAATCTTTCGGAAAACCAACCGTTGTCATATGACAAACTGAAGAGATAAATGCAACACCTAGCAAAAGGTCTTGCAACACCTAGCAAAAGGTCTTAGAATGTAGTTCAAGAACCCTCCTGGTAGGTCTGTCATAGAACAGGCACATTCATAGTACATGAACATGGAACTGAGATCTCACACCCTCATCAGCGTTTTCAAATAGAACGACCGATAAACCGAGCGAATAAGAGACTCTAAATGCAAGAAAGAATGCTAAACCTCTTAGTTCAAAGAACAACTAAAGGTTGTTAAATCTTTAGTCAGTATTCCTTTCATTTGTACATTCTTTATTCACTTAAAGAACCTGTGACAATGCCATGGGACAAAACACTTGTATTTCACTAAGTAGACCTCAGAATGGTTAAAATTTGAAAGGAACAGAAATTAGGTAAAGTTGGTGACATTTACCCAAATTTATAAAGCTATATAGGAGATATATATATGTATAAAAGATGAGGTAAGGCAGGTATTGAGAGGGCAAATTAAATGTCAAGGGTCACATTTTTTCCATTTCTTATATTCAGACACAGAACTATCATTTGAAACTCTGCCCTTTGTACCCTCACTGAAAGCAAGGAATAAGCGTATGCTTAAATGAAGAGAACGGTTATTAAATCTTGTTAGTAAATTACTTACATATTGCTAGCAGTCTGAAACTAAATAGAGAAGTTTCAAAGCATTTCCTAGCATTCTTCACAAAAGGGTCATCTGGATTTTTCTGAGAGTCCACCTTTAAGCCAAAGAACGTTGAAGCTATCACATCCATACTGTAAGAGCCGTACAAACTAAAGGGCGAAAAGAAAAGTAAAAGTCAGGGTCATAGAGTTAAAGCAGCCTGTTGCATTTGAAGGTTAGCTTCTCTTGACACTGGATATGCTTGCACAAAAGTTACGTTGTTATTCACGCAAAAGATGTTTGAAATGCTGAGGTTAAATCTATCTAGTACAAACATCTGTAGATCTAGTGTAGTTTAGACATGCTATACATTCATTACAGATGTAACTATAACCTCAGTGACTCCCACACATAGCCATTGAAATTACGACTGAATCTACACGCACAACATCTGGAGGATAGTCTGTTGCAGCAATGTTGCAAAAGATGTTCAGGGATGTTCCCAGACAAAAACGTTCATATCGAGATAATTTTTAATCCTTTGAACATAATGATCAATCTAAATTTGTTTATTTGGAACAGAGTGCACCTGTCTGGGCGAGAAGAGACACTGCATAGAGTTTGAACAGACAGTCTGTCGCAATCTGTATTAAACTGGATGAGTGAATATCAATTGGGATGTGAAACAAGCTTAATACCAAACACAACCAGATACTGAAATATAATTCTACAGTACTGGCATTCACCAGGCACCCACAAAGACACTCACCAAGGCTGCTTTTTAATGGATTCTCCGGTCCATGGTCTTAGACAACTACGATTCAGGGTTGGACAACTCTGACGTTGTAGCAAGAACAACGTGGTTTAATACTGACAGTTAGTTATAGTTGGTTTAACCTTAGTAATGTTGGACTAAACACTTTTACTGTTTGTACTTCCTGTACTTTCTTACTACCAACCAGAGAAACAAGGGAGACATTTTAGTACCATATTTTCAAGATATCTATATACTTCTATTGTATACATTCCACACATTTTGTCATGAGGTAAATTATGTATTTACACCTCCCCTGCCCTCTCCCCTTCCCCCCTCCCATTCTACTAGAGACTACTAGTCCCATCAATTTTATTGGATATCCCAAAGTATTTCAATCAGCTTTCTAAATTTGTAAAGTAGGATATGCCGTTAGTAGAGCTCATTAACTAACATCTTATATATATACAGTAGGAGATCATTTAGTGTGTAGTATATGCAGTGTTACGGTTGCAATGCCAAAAGCATAAATGCTAAAGGGGTATTAACAATTTTTCTTAAGTTGCCTTGACATATTACTTAATCATTTGACTTTCTCCCAATTTAAAGATGATACAGTGCCATTGCTGTATTTGTTGACTCTGTGTAATCCCAATGAATTAAACAGAAACTTTCAAAACTGAGGATCTACAATGAATTTTCCAAAGTAATGTCAAAAATAATCAACCTAAAAACACTGTGTGCCTGCATAAGTTAACACATGTAAAAATCACATTACAGGAATAAATGTGAAGGTAGGGTTAAATTAGCATACATACCTCTTAAACTGAATGACTGTTCCTTTAAGTCGTTGCTCTTCGACATGTTCCAGAAGTTGATCACAACATTCATTTATTATTGAATTCATCTGAAAATAACAACAACAAAATTTCTATCACTCTAATATAACTCATCAATTAATTATGACAGAATCTTACAGAGAAACTAGTTTCTTGATTCTTAGAATGAGAGCATTAGACTTAATCTTCTGTTGTGGACAATCATTCTATCTAATACCCTTGGTATGTACCATAAACTAAGACCATAGACCTGAGGCAACCATTCCATTGGTTAATCCTCAACACAACCAATACAGTCAAACAACCAGAACCAAATTTCAAGTTTTGAAGTGAAGTTGCAAGCCTAATGAAACGTCTGGAGAAATGCAGCTATGTATTGAACAAAATGAGAAATGGAATCCAAGATGAAAGCAAACTCTGGCAGTATTTTCAACTCAGCAGTGGGACACCAAATTGGTGGTGGGGCAGAAACAACTGTCTGTATCTTTCTCAAAATAATATCAATCAGTGTTTAATAGATAGCAAACTTTGTTCGAAGATTAAAAAAAAAAACATTTGATGATAAAATTACACTGGTATGAGGGGCACAATGCTCTTTGAATTACACATGCTTGGTTTGCTGTCATTAGGATAACAAGATATATCCAATATGTCTAACTATAATATAAAAAATAAAAAAATAAAAAATATTTATAAAAATCGCACGTGTCAAATACACTTCTCCAGCATTACCATCTGATGTGTTTCTATTTGAATAGTGTACCTGTTTTTAAAAAAGTTGTTGTCATGACAACCAGGATTCAGCTTTATATTCTTGCAAATTAACCCACCTTTACCTTGGGTTATACAAATATTGAGAAGTTTGCAATTCTACTGTAAAAACAACAAGAAAACAAAATTAACTGTATAAAAAACTAATTTTATACAATAAATCTGACCAAGTTACCTGTTTCATCTTCTTGCCACTAAATGCTGGTGTTAAGACATTACGGGCATCCTTCCATTGACTGTCTCGTAAATTGTTGATAGCACTGTCCATTGGTGTTTCTTTAACTGGCAATTGCTGAAATGTCAGAGGTCAAGATCTAAAATTCACATGGCAGACCTTGATATACACATAAGTAAAATAATATATACGATCCCAAATCAACATAAATGACGTTGATACTAAACATGTATATCCAAAGCTCATCTTGCTGTACCAACATTTGAGCTTGCTGAACATTTCTCATAATTACCTAAAGGTTTCCCGCGGGTTTGCAATTTGTCTTGTAACATTTGAAGGGAAAGGGGTTAAACTTCGACCACAGTTTGACCAAATGAAGGACTTTCTAGCACAGTAAGATGGAAACCAATACTTTGACTCACTTCGCAGACACACATTTGTCAATCCTAAGACATGCTAGTGATGATTTGGACCTAAATTGCAAATTAAAATCATTTATTGTGAATAGCACACCTCCAGTTGAGCTGACCTTCCGTTGCTATGGTAAAATCACAAAATATTAATAAAGCGTGTAATAATTAGTACCACGCCGTAATAGGTACCTTGACAAGAGTTATTGGTCCGCAAGTTTTATAGTACTTACTCGATGATTAGGAAACGATGAAAATCGACTGATGAAAACCTCCTGTAGCATGTCAAGGTCCCCAATCACTAATGTATTGCTACCGATGAAGTTCAGCCTGAAATGCAATAACAAATACGTTAGTCATACACGCCATGTAAAACAGTCCCAATAGAATCCCTTAGGATGTTCTTAAGACATCACACTCTGGGTACATCGCCTATTGATAAAATCATTCCTTTGGAGGGAAAGGGGGGAGGTTTGGGGAATTAGCTTATAACATTGGCTGATTATGCCACTGAGGCTGAGGAAGGGAGGAGGGGAGGAAGGGAGGAGGGAGGGAAGTGAACAGAAAGGAGGAGAAGTGAGCTATGGTGAATTAGGCTGAATGCAGTTATTCATTTTTTATTAATTTGTTAACATATATGCACAAATTCAGTAACAATCATCTTTATATATATATATAAACACTCCAGTGTAGCCTACTATTATCTTATCTTATATCTTATATGGTTCCTTGTCCCTTCGAGGCTCTGGATGCCATGGTTCGCCACTTCGTTCTATTCTCCGCTGTTCGTGCCAGATCGTGTAGGCTTTT
>JAIPMN010005320.1:4923-16046 GCA_020650975.1 Apostichopus californicus
CTTTCCCTCCCCCCCCCCCCCTGCAAATGCACTGGGCAGAGTAGGCCTATAGATATGGAACAAATTTGTAGTCCTCTTGGAGTGCATGCATATTTGCCACCAGCTAGTGTTAAACTAACACCGACTTAAGGATCATTTACTTTACACCATAAAGGGTGTTAAATCGGTTATCTTTGGTGTCAGTATTGTTACTCTAGTTGGTGAAGAAGTAGCACTGACTGTATCGCTATTTACTCCAAAATAGTGTGACGTAGTTCTTCCCTCTGATGTTGATTGGCATTTTTCTTTATAGTATCCTGACTGAGTTACTTTCTCTATATAATACTTTTGTTAACACCTTTTCAAAGTAACAACTAAGTTTGGGACATGTTCAGGCAATAAACAACAGGCAAAAAATATAAAAAGTAAGTTTCAATGAGTTATACATTTTTATTTATCTTGAAAGCAACAGTTGTACAGATGAAACGTTAACAGAAAATAAAAAGCAAACTATTTATCAAGTGCATAATTAACAAGAATGAACAAAAGCTTTTCTCATATAAAGTTCAACATTTAACATTTGTAGGCTCTTATGAGTTCAAAATGACTGGAAAAGTAATATCTTTTGAATGAAGGTAAAAATCAGATCATAATATTTTCACATTATGAGTCATTAGAATTTAAATTGTTCCTTTGTCTCAAAAAAAATAATTGCATGAAATCCAATCGCAAGTCAATTATAGTAACCATAATTATCAGATTTTTAAAATACATGCTGAGGCTGTAAGAATCACATTACAAATTACACGGTAGTTCTTTAACAACCTTTTATCTTACTAAACATGTAAACCACTGTCTATGGATATAAACAATTGCTGTAAACCAACATTGACTGAGGCACCTCAGTCATAAGAATTGCCGCCACTAAGAAGTGCAATCAATTTACTGAACACTTACTTGCCTTGGACAGACATAACTGTGATGATCAGATCTTGATTGACTCCTCAGTAATGAGAGAGGTTTGAAGTCACTGGTTTTCCTTACAACAGTCTGCTGAGGTATTGCCTCTTTCACAGCAAATCCACTGAAGGGACAATGTTTAGTAATACAGTGTGTTCCAAACAACAAGAACAACATAAACAAAATCCTTATGAATCAGTATATGTTATACCTGAGTAACCTGACCAAATGACGGCATGTCATCTATGTCATAACAAAGCACATGGTGATGCTTCAGTCCCACCAAGGTTCACCCAGTTTATATACATCAAACACTTCAGTAAAGCAGTGTGGCATCTGGCACTTTTGAGACAACACAGTCATTGCACTGTGTTATATTGATATCATTGTTTCTGAACCTATAGCGACTGTTTTGAATTGAAATGGTACATTTGATTGACTTGATGTTTTCGTGTAACAGTTTTACAAATGTTCTTAAACTTTCGACAATTATCAGCAACTTGACAAGACTAATCATTTTCAGCTTTATACTTCATGCACCAAACATGGATAAGTATACCCACAAACAAGTAGGAAAATGGATCATATAGTGATGCTTTGCAATGAGAGAACGAGTTGGGAAAACCTCACAGAAGTTAGAATGATGATCTGCAAAGAATGCTTGTACAATTAACCCATGAATTAGTTTAGGTGAAAATATTATATCCATGCAATTTAATAACTTCATCGACAGCTCAAATAAGGCGTGTCCCTTTCCTGTAAAAGATGTCCAATATAAACAAGGAGCACATGTCTTATTAAACACCAAGATTGCATAGCCTTTTGACCAATAGCATTGCCCTGTGATCGTAACTTGATTTGAGAGGGCTTGTTTGACTTTTCCGTTGATCCATAGCCATAACTTGTTATTTCTTTATTTAAATGATTTGGTGTCATTAAAGGAGGCTCTCTATCCGATATTAAATATGACAATACCAGGTATAGTTTCATACTGGACCACACCTTCAAGGAGATCAAAGTGTGTATTTTCTGGGATCGATAGTGGTGTCTAACACTTCTGTTACACCTCATTCGAAACTAGGTCAGATTACCGGCATGAGACGTTTCTTTGTGCGCGAGTCTTCACACCCTTCAAAGAGTGCATCAAATGCTCCCAAGGCATCATGTGAGTGCAGAACAGGGTAGGGCGATATGGTCTACAACAATAAAGTACTGTGAAATGCTTCTGTTGGTTGGTCCAAGTGCCAGAAGATATGCGCCTGCATCATGACCGTGGTGTTCTTTCCCAAGAATGCATCGATACTACATCAACTCTGTAAATCAGTTAACACAAATTGTAATAAATTATTAGAAGAAACCTACAAGATCAAATGCAATTTTTGAATTTCATAAAGGGTATTAGTATTTGTACAATACTTACTCTGAACCTGTAACAATGACATTTGTATAATGAGAAATGGTACAACGGCCCATCACGTCTTTGTTCCGATGAGGTTTAATTGTTCAGTTGCTTAAAGTGATAGTCTCAGAATGAAAAGGATATGTTTATCACACAGATCATCAAAACTGGTGCCTCAGAACCAAGACAAAATACTACACAAGAAGTTGTAAGATTTTTGTGGTCTCAAATAACATTACATGACTCATTGGTCACATCAAGCAAAATGGCCATTTTTTGTACAGGTCTGCACAGAGGCAGTGACATTACCATATCAGCATTGTTTCTGAGCATTGGAGAAATTCATTAAATTACAAACCCAGGGCTTGACATGACCAACGACAAAAAGCCGTCCTGCCCTTGCTGTTTGCCCAGGTGCCCCTGAAATTGGCCTCGCCAACGGCAAAAGTTTGCCTTCATGCTCTTTATGTTTTGCTGCTGGTGCCCTGTACATTGCAAGTAGTACACTAAGTTACTCTATAGAGTAACCCCAAAATGTCATAGAGATTTTGTTTGATTCTTCCTTCGCAATGCAGTAGCTTGATTCGGTGTTTTTTTCACTTTCTCAAGAGCTTCGGCGTACATGCTTATCTATTATACATACAGTACAAACATGAATGTCAATGAGATCTTTCTTTATTCTTACTTCGCAAGGACTTTGCTCTTCGACATTGTTTTTACTGCCACACAGTAAGTCAATGGGACTTCTCCATCATAGTTAACTGTATTTGAAGAAAACCACACAGTAAAATCCCATTGACTTTGTAGGCCTACTCTGGTTAGAGCTTTAATTGTTACTGTATGCCACCCTTTCACTTAATACCACAACTTTAATGCTGGATAAGGGGCTGGACAAGGGTACATGCTTAGCCCATTCCACTTAACATTAGCGGCAACATACTATGGTAACATATGCACATATGACAACATGCACATGGTACTAGTACCATAGCTATGTTGCTTTGTAACATAACCACCATGTATGTGGGTGGTAAGGTGTGATTGCGGTTTGGTTTGCAGATTCTATTGCATGCCAGACAATGCATGCAGAGAGGTCAGTTTACGACCATGGCAGGTCGCTTACATAATCACATAAAACTTTCTTGGTTGCAGCACGCTATACTTGGAGGCAATGCAGTATGTCTTTAAGAAGCTGCTTGTATTTTCAGTAGACTTAAATCCTCCCACAATACATTAACAGAAAATTATCAAACCTTTTCAAACTCAATGAGAAAGTCCACTGCTTTGATCACTGGCAATGTTGTCACTCCAGCATGGCCATGGTTTGCAGGTGGTAACAGACAGCAGCTAGAGTACCAGCAGTATGGTAGCAGTTTCTGTGTCCCAGCCTACGAAAAAGATAATTGTGACACTATGTGTTCAGTTAAATGAGTTTTTTGTCAGGATTTTCCATAGCTAGTGAAAGCTGGAGAACATTACATGAGAGGTTCAAGTTTCCTTGCGTATGTGGGGGAAGGTGGCGTAACAACTTTTCTGACCTGTGACCCGACAATTTTCCAGTATCTAGGCACTTTGCACAGTGGACTCTATTGTTTATCTGTAATTTCGCTCACTTAAACAGTGGTCCCTATTGTTTTGATGTGAAGCACCCCTTTAATTTAAGCTATCGTTAGCACTGCTTCCGCACACACGCCGCGGCGTGTGTGAAAACAATACCTCGTCTAACCACTCTAAGAACGACTCGTATCTTGAACTTCTCAACCATTATTGTTTTTTTAATTTTTTAAATAGTAACAATCAACTTTGAGATGTGAGAGCTGTAAAGTTCTCAGAGCTAACGAATTCGTCCGGTGGGTTGTACCACCGTCCTCTATTATGTGCTTTCATTTAAATTACTGGCTTTCATACCCAGTATTGGGCCTAATGGCCCTATAACCCCAGTAAATTGGAGCAGAACAAGCCACAGGTTTTGACTCTTCTTTTGTGTTGATTGTACGACATCACAATTAATAAACTGAGGTTACTCAAATATTCCTTGTTTTCCAAAGAAAACCAAAGTTAGTAACCTACTGGAAAACAGTTAACATTTTCAACTGTTGAGACATTTTTTATGCAGCTCCCTCAGGCAATGATTATTCCATAATTCAACTATAACCGATATACCATCACTTGCAGTCTACAGTACTGGGTTGATGTTGATTTATCAAGTACAGTATAATATTTAACACATAATGGGGAAGGGGGTTTCAGTTTTCACCAACCAGCCACAATGACTTAAATTTAAGTAACAGCTTTTTAATGGGCTTTGTCTCCCATCTTAAATAATGGCATTCAGCATATTAGCCAGCATCCATATATCAATTAATAAACAATCACATCTGATTAATATATCCCATGTAATCAATACAATGCAGCAGAGTCAATTGCACTCAAGCTGTCTGCAGGCGACGTCAGCTTGTGATGCAGGGGACCGCAACTTGGAGCAGTGAAATGGCTAACATGCTAAAGTGATTGCTGTAGCTTTGTCTACTGTGTAACTTTGTTAACTTACTTCCCAACTCAAAATCCTTGCATGGTCTACCGTTGCCAGCAACTCAGCAGTGGTGCGCCTTTTATCGGTACTTTTTCTCGCAAGTGCAATAACCTTTTGGGTATTCATCTGGAAACATTAATCTAAAAGTCTTGTCTAATCTGCAGGGAAGAAAAATGCAAGGAATTTCTTTACTACATTATATATCAAGTATTGTCACCAAGTTGAGTCAATTCTTTGGCATTTTATGGTTACCAAGTGCTATCGATTGTGAATATTACCTAACTTTCTCATACAATGCTGTTAGCCCATTATAGGAATAACACAGAGAGTAAAAACCACAATTTTCAAGTCAACCAGAATGCAAATATACATAGAGGTTTACCAATTTCTACCCATTTGGAGATGGAAATGGATTTTTTCTTATGGTTTTTCTTAACATTAGAATTGTTAAGTTTTACATTATTGATTGACCTTTAAAGTTGCACAGCTACTTTAGGTAATATGGCTTTAATATAATCACACACTAACCGATATCAACCTTGGTGATCTAAATTGTCTTTTTCAGTAGTGATACACCACATTCGCCGGTAGAGCCGTTGGTCACCCCTTGAACACATAGACAGACCTCTTAGTCAAATTACTATTGCAGCGAGTTCAACAGCTCAACTTTTACCTGAATGAAAGTACTTTTCATCACCAAATATGCATTTTTAATGTTAATTCAGCGGCTGATAACTACAATCTGACATCATCCACTCACTTCAGTATAGAGCTGCATACGTACCTTTGGTAGGAAATATCTCCAAACTTCTATATGTGTACATTGAAATGCTTTCAAGTTCACTATAATATTATGCAATCCCGTTCAGTAGGAAAATTGAAACATGTTGCGGATATATTGAACAGAATATCCTTAACATGGGATGACCATGTAAATTTTTTATCAATTGGGCATATATACCGATAACAAGTCTCAATAAATCCATGTTTACAAACATGTTATTGTATACATCAAATTCATATGAAATCATGATTGTCTATGATAAAAAAAATAATACTTACCCATGTAGTATCGTCATGTTAGCAACCACTATGTTTACCAACGATCTCCTGTATTTCTCATATATGTTGGCTCTGCATTCGGCTAAGACAGCAATCACCTGCACTTTTCTGAAGAACTGCCAAGATGACTGAGCTTTTAATTAAGTGTGGAAAACAAAATACAAGTATTCTTGAAAACTGAAATGAATATCAGAGATTCATAATCAGAGCTTACATAACATAAATTAAAGGTCTACAGAACTTTCATTAATTATTTTTTGTAATATGAGTATTGTACTTCCAAGTCCTGGTGTGTTTGAAATTCTTGCCGGGGATACCCAAAGACCATGCAAATTACACTTATAATTTTCAAGAGGTGATTCCCTTCAAACCATAGTTGTTCAGGTCACCTGTTTGATAGTTAAAGGTTGTTTAAGAATCATCCAAGTTAACAGCATAGTTGAAACGTCAAGTAAAGTTACTCTCCTGTCAATCTGCGGTTTGACCTACCAACTGTGGCCGGGACACCTCAAATGTTATATTTGAGGGGACCGGGGAAATCCTTCCCATGCAAAATGGTAGGCTTAGTGTGTTTGAGGAAAACTTGTCAAAAAGATCCCCCAACTTGCATGCACACATTTCGAAACAGTGCTGATAAATTCATGTCAACAGAGTATTTTGGATAGGCTGGAGCTAAACTGTCACTTACCCAACATTCCATCTCTCTTAAACACTATGATGGCTGTGTTTGGCTCCATTTCAATGAGAGGTACAACAGCATCTTTATTGGTCTCTGCTTGGACAGCCTCTTTATCCACAAGTAGGCCTAGGCCTACCACATCTTTGGCGATTTTACATTTGTTTGGTGCTAACATAAATGAAAGAAAAAATTGATATAAACCTAGTATTTGTAACAAACTTGTTTAAGCCATTGATTAGGTTTAAGCCATGCATATTAAGTATTAGGCCTATTACAGGTAGGCCTAAGGCGGTTAACGCTAATATTGCCTGTGGAATTGTATGCCTACTTTTGTAGGCAAACACCCCTACCGCAAGTACGTACTACTAGTACTAGTTCACTAGTTCATAAGTTCGCAAATAAGTATAGGCTTAACGTTAGGCCTAGTCTTACCTTCCTGAATATGTATTATAGGCAATAACTAGGAGTAGTACTACGGGCCTAGTCATATATAGCAAGGTGGAGTATCTAATTTGACTATAGTAATAATATTATTATCTGTAGGCTGTCCGAAGTCACGTACAATTAAAACCGCCTCTCCGTATGACATCTATTTATGAGAAATTCTCAACATACTAAATATTAACTCCAAAATAAATGCCGGTTTCAACTAAATCTCTGAATTCTCTGAACACCACAAGTTTCCTCGTTTCATTTCGAACGAATAATCGGCATTTAGCAACCTTATTCCGCATCTCGTCTCATCGCGGCTATGTATCATACTGTCCGATCCTATGATAATTTCTGGTACTACTTTGGACCAATTAGGAGTACCGGTTTCAATGACGTCATCTATTTGCACTGTTAGGAGATAAACATGGAAGGATTGGCCGACACTTTTACTTCAAATTTAGCTGGCATTTTGTTCTTAAATTTCGGCCTCCTCGAAATTTCGACGGTTTATGTCGAAATTTGGACGTTGTTGGAATTTAGAGACTTTTTATCTCGAAACGACGGAAACGTCGACTGTTAATCTTGAAATATTCAATTTCATTTCAACTATATTTGTTGATATTTTACATTTTTTGACCAAATTTTCTAATAAACTGTTGAACTTTAGGCTTTTTGAATTTAATTTCAAATTTCGGTTTTCATCAGTAACTATCCCTTTTTCATTCGACCTTTTATTGTAATTGTGACTTTTTAGGACAAAATTCCACCTAAAACGTAGAAGTGTAGACCAAAGGTGTTAAAATGTGTTTAAATGATTCTTCTTATTATTAAAGTATTATAAAATTGGACTGGTTACTATCTGAAGCAGAGAAAATTATCATTTGCCGCTAATAGCAATGATCCAACTGTTTGATCTGGCACTGCCGTGGAGTGCATGTATCCCAAAATATATCCATAGACGAAGTTACTCTATCACACAAAAAATTGCGCAGAACGTACAGGGGATATTTGGTATAGCTTCCTACAGCTTAGTATTGTAACGCACCTGTACCCCGGCCGAGCGGTAGCGTGGGTTATCTGGCAGCTGGAGGCCACCTGATGTCAGGGCAGGGGAGAGGGGTGGCGAAGACTAATGCCAGCAGGGCTCGAACCAATACACATAAATAGAGAAGAATATAGTTTAGAGAACTAGGTCTCATTCACCAATTTAATTAATTAACTTAAAACATACACTTGACAAAACTAAGGCAGTGTCTTTCTGCCGTACATAAATAAAAGCAAACAACGAGCAGAGATTCATTTTAACTGAATAACAAATAAACTACGAACCAGGGCGTGGGCAGCACGGCTCTTAAAATCACGAGAGTGAATACCCTACACGGGGCGCCAACGGCAGACTGAACAAATACTGCTCAATGTGGTCCCGCCCCGTTTTTCTTCTACAACACCTCAGGGGAGGGCCCTAATTTGACCCTACCTCCGTAACATGCAAAGAAGCCAACCAGGATGGGAAGTTGTCAGTTATAAAATACAATAGGAAATGGCGCCCCGTAGTCAGCCCTCACTCCCGGACCCGCTCACTAATAAATAAAACAACCTGCCTTTAAAATAATAATATACTGCAATAGCCGTGCTGCTCACCACTGGTCTCCAATTCTCTGCCCGAACCTCATCGAAATAAATCAAGTCCCCCAAAACACAAAATACATAACAAACAACACCGTCTTAATTAAACAAGGTATAGAGAGCAAGGGATAGTTAAATAGATAAACGCTAAACAACAACTCGTGAGACAAAAGAGCAAATGCCTGGAATGCTGGTGATGGCAGACGACGGGGAGAGCGAGAGAGACCTGCATTAAAGAACAAAAGTAAGTGGAATGCTGAGTGAAAGGGCAACAAATCGCATGGTAAATTATTCTTAAAACTCGGGGAAACAAATTCTGAGTAGCCCTGGGTGTGTTCGAAATTCGGGGTACACGCATCCCGAACACCCCAGGGCGTAACACCACGTATGGTTGACTGACTTCGATGAATGACCAGACAAGAAAACGTCCATATTAATGAGGTAAAGGCACGCGACAGACGCGCTTGGCGGGAACTTCAGTTTGGACTTTAGGAAGAGAAGCAGTGTACGTAACCTTGTATACAGACAAACGCGGGCTGCTTTGCAGTGAAGGTTAGTATATAGAGGAATCTAAATAGAGTATCTTAATTAAGTTACTTTTCCTTCGTTTTGGCTGAGGAATACAAAACATTTTAAGAGATCGCTAATAATGTGCGTAACTGTATATAACAACATATGCATGTAAACAGAAGGCAATGATGTCAGATATTCTAAGTGTCCGGACTTCAAACTGCAGCTGTTTTCCTTTACTTAACGGTAATGTTATGTGTAATCTGTATAAGCAGGTTCTAAGTAATGAGCTTACATCCAGTGATGTGTAGTCACATATTCCTGGTCTACTGTTTGTAAAGATGCAAGGACAGAAAATGTATCAGTACATACACAGCTAAGGTGTTTGGTCCATCTCTATCTTGGAATTTCTATATACAATCATACTTTCTATTTGGTTTTCTTTCGACATAATCCCGAGGTAAACTGTTGACCATGTTAAAGAGGTTCAATATTTGAGATTCAGCATTTGTTCAAAAACAAATTTATACAAAACCCATCATTTATACAAACATAATAAATGTAAAAATTGTAGGACAATAGAAGAACAATGAATCACATGTGGCTCGATGATGTCATATGTAAACTTGGTTAGTTATCCAGCCTTATGTGTAAAGAAGCATTACATCTATATCATATCTCACAAATGAAATAAGATTTTTGCTTAGATGTTTGGAGAAGTTATTCATGGCATATATCACATGAACCAATAATGATTTTAGGATTATTGTCTTCTTTAAAAAGAGTAGTACAAACACTAGCTAACATGCTCTACTACTAATTGATTTTCTTAGAT
This sequence comes from Apostichopus californicus, assembly GCA_020650975.1. Lineage (NCBI taxonomy): Eukaryota > Metazoa > Echinodermata > Holothuroidea > Aspidochirotida > Stichopodidae > Apostichopus > Apostichopus californicus. The sequence goes on from JAIPMN010005320.1 coordinate 14,939, forward strand.
CTTAACCATTCATATTTAAGACGAGAAACATGTTATCTTTGACCATACTGGTTCAAGCGTTTAAGTAGGCTATAAGTCTATATGTGTTATGACAAGAAACCAAATTTTAACAGTTACTGTCGATTAAACCAGTTGTAGTACCTATGAACACGTAAAGGTGCCGTCCAAATGTTGTGAGCATAAGTTCTTTTTGTTTCCAAATGTTGAAATAGGTGACATTTGATGAATAGTCATTTTGTCATTTCGCAGCACAAATTTGAATTCCTCACTTATTACATTTAAGAAATTTCTCCGTTTTGTTGCAAATGTCAATATATTTACATGAAGATGAAACTTTTCACGGTACCTTCTAAAACGTTTCCTTATTTTATGGGACTTTCTTTTTAGGATAGGTGTGCTGGGACCAGTAAACCTGCAAGAATTTCCCTAAATTTAGCATTATTACGAATATTGCAATTTAAATTTAGGACATACTCGAGACAAAATTAAAGAGAAACTTAACGTACAATACTACTGGTTTGCTTCTAGAACGATGACAATGTGAACGAGGACCAAGACGACAGATCGACCGAAGAACGAAAGGAACCAGGTTATGAACTAAACAGAAGAACAAAGAACGGTGTAGTACTGGTATCATTTTAAAAGACAAAGTTTTGATTGTTCATTTCTAGTTTATATATATTGTAGGTGTTACAGGTTTTCCAACACCCACCAGCTACAAGCCACTAGCCTCTTGCCACAAGCAAATGAGTAATAAAATATGTGTGTTTGTATTGCAATGATGTTGCTATATATTTTTATGCAGATTTGAAGTGTGCTTTAAATGTAATAAAATATGGCATCATTTTATTAAAGAAATGCCTGATTGTTCTTTTTTAGTTTAGATTTTATAGATTTCCCAGCCACCAACCACCAAATACCACCATCAACAAGCTCCACCTTCCGCAGACTAGCTACCAGCAACCAGTCTTTTGCTACGAGCAAAAGAGTAATTAAGTATGTGTTTGTATTGCAATGATTTTCCTATATATTTTATATTTGTAAAAGAAATGCCTGATTGTTCTTTTCTAGTTTAGATTTTATAGATTTTCCAGACTTCCCAGCCACT
>JAIPMN010005323.1:0-12564 GCA_020650975.1 Apostichopus californicus
ATAGCAGTGATCTAGGGTCTTATTGTCACGAGTAGGACAAGTCACACATTGCTTGAATTCGGGTATTGAGCTCCAATAGACAAGATGGCGCTGACTGATAGCTAGGTCACTGGAGGCACTATTCCAAGTTCATGTGAGGTGAACAGAGGTCCACCTCTCAAAACCAACCAAAACCTTCACCTCTGATAACTTTGCGCATGAAGGTCGCGCAGGGGTCAACCATGGACAATTTTGATCAGTTTGGAGATTGAGTTTTTGACCCATAATAGACCTTTGATCACAAATCCGTTATGTATGGAAACGATCGTTTACCCGATTTACAACTAGTCCCAAAATTTCCACCATGTCGGACCCCATCAGTGGTATTTCACAAGTTATTGCCCCCAAAAACACATTTTGAGCCATAATTGACCTTTGATGACCTTGGATTACATTAACGGTTATCTAAAAAACGTGCATCTACTTCATTCACAACTTGTCCCAATATATCAGCCATGTCAGACTTCTTCACTGGAAGTTGTTGCAAATATTAGCATAAGTGGGCAGCTTTTTGCCCATAGGCGACCTTGAATGACATGAGAGTTATGTTTGGAAACGATCGCTTACCCCATTCACAATGAGTCCTAATATATCAACAAGGTCGGACTCTGTCAGTAGGAGTTTCACAAGTTATTGCAAAAACTACCATATTTAACCAATAATTGACCTATGGTGACCTTGGATTACATAACGGTTATTTTGGAAAATGTGCCCCTACTTCATTCACAACTGGTCCCAAAATATCAGCCATTTTAGTTTCATCTATAGAGCACACAGAGCTCTATCATATATTAAAATATTGACAAACTTTTTTTCTTTGCCCTGTATCACCTAAAATGAGCAAATTTATAAAAGAAAACTTAACCTCTGATAAATTTGCACCCGAAGGTCGCACAGGGGTCAACTCATGGACAGTTTTGATCGGAAGACCATTTGAGATCTGAATATGGCCACAAAATTCAAATAAACAAAGAAACTAATACAGGTCACCATAGGTCAACCTAATGTCAAAGGTCAAAAAGATGCGGGTCGACTGGATTACAATAGCGTAACTCCTTTACGGACATTTTGTTCTCAAGTTATCGCAAAAATACTAGCTTTTGACCCCTAGTTGACCTTTGTTGACCTTGAATCACGTTGCATACTATATACACACAAACATGCGCAATCACCATCACACGTAAACTCAGTGTATGCCTTCAGCAAGGAATGAACTCTGTGTAGACCTCTCTTAATATGGTTGCAATCATTCACACATATAATGCTAGAAGCTGTAAACCATGTGCAATATCAACAGATTCTCAAAATAATCTATATACATTGAATGTATCTCCTGGTGCTAATTTATACCATTAAAGGAGGTGCTCAAAGCAGCTGCTATCTTCAAGTGTCTAATGTGAACCAGGTTTGGGGATTTTGTTTAATTTTTATGAAATATAAAATAAAAGGATGCATGCAAATGTCAAGGTAACTTAAATTTTGGGGCAGTTATGAGTATCTAAATTACTACCATTAATAGTATGAGCCTACAGGATGCATTATGCAATTTACAGAAAGAGAAAATATTATGATGTTCCATATATTTATTAAAGTTTGCATTTCATTGTAAAGGTTTACTGAAGTGGTAACGTTGACAATGGTTTTATATATGCCTTATTCTCTGGGGTAGATCCACACACTTCTGGGTCTTACAGTATTTAAAAACATTTAGGACAAACACATTTTAAGCTTTGTTTTTATTTTATTACTTTAGTTGGAAACACCCTTGGAACCTTTAATTTACAAGAATAAGGTGACTAACTGATTCTGCACACTGATTAATGTTACAAGTTATATCTGCTTATATGCTATAAATATTAAACTACAGAAGCAGACTGACAATAGTTTCTTACAGTAGTAAACTCACAAAAAAATACTGAATAAAAGTTAAAAACATGAAAAAAAAGTGATCTAAGTGAATGATTTTTTTAAATCAACATGATTTTAATTACTCACAAAGGATCCATCTCCAAAACTAAATCCCTTTAATACCTTTGGCTTCGGGACAAACTCATCTACATCAGGGTTCATCATTTCACCAAAAGGTGATAATTTGGACACTTTTCCTAATATGTTTCTAGTTGAATTCAATCTACTGGTAAATTTAACTTTATTTAAAGGATCTACATTGAACTGTGGAGCAAATGATAACAAAGTTGTTGAACTCTGCTGGCTTCTAGCCTTTCTCGTTAAGCCTTTCTGACTTTCGAATAATCTTTTGAAAGCATCTGAAAGATCTTTCTCCATCCCTAAGATTTCCCACTGGTTATTTCCCTCAAGAATTTTCTTTGTAACTTCTTTGGTGTTTGTCATCGCAGCCAACCAGTTCTTAACTTCCTCACGAACGGTCTTCATTTTCAATGGTGAATGTCGTACCTCCAGCACTAGCTCATCTCTATCAGATTTTAGCTTTCGTAGAACCTTGTTATAATGATCATCAATATCTTTTTCAACTTTCTTAATATTTTCTTCTCCTGACTGAGAATTCTTGTCGAAAGTACGATTCATTTCCTGAGCTGAAACAACTCCAGTCTCACTTGCTGCCAAGAGATTTTGGAGATCTTCTTTCACACTACTGACTCTGCTTGCAGCCTCGACACAGTTGTGTCCCTGATGTGTAAGAAGCATGCAATCACGACATACCAGCATGCAGCATGGGAGGCAGTAAAACCGTAACTTCTCCTCCTGGTGTTTATCACATCGCGGTGTCTGTGAAGCAAAGATCTCCTTCATATATTTCTCGTCTGAGAGCTTTTCAACAGGAATGACTGCATGCTCACCAACACCTGGTATTTTGTCATGGTTCTTCTTGCAGGGGGAACAAATGTGAAATTTGCAGTCTATACAGAATTGTAAGTCCTGCTCACTTCGGCAGAAGCTACATATTGAGGAAGAGCGCCCGGAGGTATCTACCACACTCAGTTGTTCCATCAAACTCACAAGAAGGAAATTCACAGGGAGACCTTTTGCACCAGAAGACGGCAAGATTGCTACCGTTCGACAAATTGGACAAGAAAACATCTGACCATCTCGCTGAAATCTATCTTCCAGTTGCTCAAGACAAGGAAGACAGAAACTGTGTATGCAAGGCAGGCTCTTTGGTTTCTTATCATTGCCATTATAACGTTCCATACAAATAGAACAATGAAGAAAACCTTCACTGATGTCATTCACAAACTTCTGTGCCATGATCTGAAACAGAAAAACGTGAAAAGAAGCAGTTTCATGTAAGATCTGGATTACCCTGACATCTGTTCTAATCTCATCTACTTCAAATTGATAATCAGGTACATGAGAATTATGAGATAAATATGACAATTGTTCTATTAATTTTAAACTATTTTGATTAACTGCCATATATTCCATGTAATTACCAAGTATATATGAGTAAATAAATTATTTTAAACTGAATGGGAAATTTAAAAAAATGAAATTAGCAAAGTAATGTATGGCTACTACATGTATTACAAGCCCATTGAGCTATCCAGATCCCTTAGTTGATGGTGATTTCCATGTAGACTGGGTACGCCAGTCAGAGGCCATAGTACCTTGCATATATACTGCAATAATCATGCCCCAGTCTCACTTGATGTACAACCAAGTAAGATTTACTTTTTGAGCTATTGCGAGTATATCCAACAGTTTCACAACTTAATTGACCTCTGTTGACTTCAAGTGATTATTCAATGTAAAACAATAGGGTTCTTGTACTCATTAAGGTGGTCTACACACCATGTTTGAAGATCATAAACTTTTAAAGTTGGTGTTTACAAGCTTTTCTGTTGTTGCTTTTCTGCTGTTGGTAACAAATGACCTTTGACCTCTACTGACAACAATATGGTTCTTGTAGTCAATATGAATCCACACACTAAGTATGATTTACCTTTTGATCTATATGTCATAAAAAGTATGAATTTCTGCAACCACAGCAGCTCTGTGCTTGAAATGGAAATTTCAGTGCCAAACTTTCATCAAATTATGGTAAAAACACAATGAATGATACTCAGTCGCATTTTCATGTTTAGTGTTACTCTAGCAGGGGCGTAGCCAGTATGTAGCACTGTAGGCCCGGGCCTACAGGGCGTAGCCAGTATGTAGTGTAATATAGTGACGAGCCCAGCTCCTCCGACATGTTATACTATATCGGGACTCGCGATAGAAAGGTACTGGGGTATCTTGATGCCGTATTTTATGCTTCTTCAGGAGACGTCTCGAACGGAAGATGGAAGATAACAATGAGTTCTCAGAAAAAAAAACAAGTTGACAAGATCGGATTTGATTTAGTGATTCGGTATAATTTCTTCTCTGTCGATACTCTTACAAATAAAACAAAATTACAATGATTTGACTCCGTCAATTACGCAATTCGAAGGAGTGATGAAATGGTGACGAAGTGACGACAAAGTCACAAACTTGCGGGAGCATGCCGCCTTTTATACCTTACTTCTATAAAATCCCACTGCGCACAATCAGAAGGCAGCCAATAACCTGCTCATCCTACATTAACTTAACGATACAAAATTTTAGTCTAGAACGCACTGATCTGCCCTGATTGGTTGGGAGTTTGGAAGTCCACCCCTTTCTTATGGAAACTTCCATACCACGTGAGAAGAACCTTCTCGAATCTTCTACAGACACAATGGAATCTATTTTGGGAAAAGGCCCTGTAACAAGATTCAATAAGATAGTTAAAACTTCTCGTGGGAAAACTGATTCCTTGACCTAGATAAATATATAAAGGGCCTGTACGATGTCTCGATAGAGTTTTTCGGTAACATCAAAGAGGCAGTATTACTATTTCATAACAGTAGCACTGTAGGCCCGGGCCTACAATTTTTTTGGCCAAGTTATCTTTTTTTTAAAAACACCCATAATTCAAATCCATAAGCTTGCTGGACGAGTTTAAGAGTCTAGACAGGAAAAACTATTGAAATGAACGTAGCAAGAATGTGGCTAAATTTGGTGACCTATTCTTCTGTCATCTAGGCTGTCATTTCTATCGCGTGCCGTTTCATTCAACACTCTACCCGCCGAAAAAGACTAGGATCCGATCTTGTCAGTTTTTTAACATCTAGTTAAGACTCACCATGATTAACCATGCCAATAGCTTCGGCAACTGCTGAAAGGTCTTTCAGCGCAATGCGCAGAATAAAAAACTACATGAGTTCTACAATGAATGAAGAGAGACTCAGCGGTTTGGCACTCATGCAAATCCACCAGTGGCGTAGCCAAGGGGGGGGGGCGTGGGGGCGACAGCCCCCATGAAAGCTTGTCGCCCCCAGTCGACCTCCCACTGGGATTTTGGGTGTGAAAAAAATTACATGTGCGAAAAATATTTCATTGGTCTGAATGGTCTCGAATCTCCATGATGACCACTCATGAACGACCCTTCGACCGCAGTCGCACATGCAGTCGCGGCGGATAGCTTCCTTCGCCTATAGTATGTCCGGGGACATTTTGTGGCATCGTTCCTATAAGCATATCTGAGGCCCTGGGGTCATTCCTTGACCGACTTGGTGCAATATAATGTGCCCATTGCGAAGTAAATTTATTCACAGATTGCTAGTTGTCATGGGTTTGAACAAATGAGGGGTATTCTATCCTGAAACATAGGGCAAAATGGGGCTGGGGTTTCCAGTTCGCCGCATCATTTATCAACTTGCACTGGGTTCTAATGTTGATGTCAATTGGTATCGCTAATAACAGAAATAATCCACCAAAAATAAAGGCCGCATGAACTTTATTGCAGATTTCCTGAGTGACGAATTTGTAATTTTCTCCCGAAATCACGCAACTAGATGGCTGCTATCCAGCCTGGCAAGTGCCATCTCCAGCGATCTGGCAATTATTGAAATTTGAAATTTTCTTGGTACGCTGCGTGCCAACCGATTGTGGCGCTCCGCTTAGATAGTACTTGCGGACGTTATACTCGAATCAATTACAGCCCCCCCCCCCCACGTTTCAAATTGGATTGACGCCCCTGCTTACAAGGCTTGGGAAGTGTCATTTCCGATGATCTAGGAGGCCTTTTAGCTAAAAAATTTAGGTACGCTGTGCGCCAACTCATGGTGGCGCTCCGCTTAGATAGTAACAAGACGCCCTCCCAGGAAATGGTCGAGCCTCCCCCCAGCGCCCCTCCCCCACTGAAAAATTCTGGCTACGCCACTGACATCCACAGAGACTTTGCATTTGACGTTGATGCTGTGCTGAAGAAAATTGCATCAGATGGCAATCGTCGGATAGCTCTCGCCTTCTCTTATTAGGCTAGTTACAGTTGTATCAAAGACAATTACTGGCTGTAGTTGTATCAAAGACAATTCTGGCCTATCTTTGTATCTACAAGTATCAGAAGTTGAAAAGTAAGACTACTCTGTACATGTACCTTGCTAATTTTAACTACATTATGTAGTATTGCATTACGTACTATTTTAACTTGTTTGTTTTGGGGTTTAAAAGTGATATTGAATGAGGTGTCTCAAGTTAGCATGAGGCCAGGGAACCAGAATGAACACTCAGGAAGGGCTGTTTCCGGCCATCTGGGGGGTTCGTAAAACAAAAAATTTTCTTGTACGCTCTGCGCCAACCGATGGTGGCGCTCCGCTCAGATAGTCGTGCCTACAACTTTAAAAATCCTGGCTACGCCCCTGTCTAGCTGTTTATGGTTTGGTTTTTATTGATTCTATTAAGTTCAAAGTTAAGTTCGAATGAGGTGTAACAGAAGTGTTAGACACCAATATTGATCCCAGAAAATACACACACAGCTTGCTACCGTCAGTAATAAGACACTAGTGCACAGTCAATACATGCAGCTACAGAGCTCCCAACTGACCCGCAATTCGCGGGTTGGACCCGCATTCTAACACCCAAACCCGCTGACCTGCGCAAGCGTCCGAAAAACCCGCATTGTAATTGTCAAGTATACATAAAAAAAAAATTGCATCAAATTTTGACTTAGCAACCATCATTTCTTTAGCATTTAGCATAATAGAGTATAAAACCTCCTTTACAGCATCATTTGAACCTCAAATTAGCCTATATTTCTTTTCATTGGGGCGAGCAGCGAACATTTTCATGCCACGGGAAAGAATGAATTATCACCTACTAATTCAATTTATTGATGTTACACACAAAAAACTGCATATTTCTCAGAAAATTTTGGGTGACAAAAGCCTTTCTAAGTGCCACCATTTTACATGTAGGCATCACCAGGATTCCAAAAAAATTCAAAACGGGAGGGGGAAACCCCCTCCCCTTATACCCCTCCCCCAGGACGGCAATTCTTGGCATGGACCAGCTAATTTGCCTTCTTAAGAGTTGGGAGCTATGCAGCTAGGGTCAATACCCACTACACAGTGTACAAAGCAGAGATGACACATCTCAGGTCTTGATAAAAGATAACAAGGTACGTACCACGTTTCATTACTGTCTGCATTTTGTAGCGACACAACAAAAAAACTTCACTTGGAAGCAACAGAAAGTTGACTTTTTCAGATGGCGGCACACGGTTTGGGGCGAGTCTTCAATATTGAAGTTATTTTTAAGAACAGTTAATTTAGCATGCATAACTTTGGAAAGCCTACTGATACTGATTGAACCACAGCTGTGTAGAAATTGGCCACTTATTTAATGTTCATTTCAAATCCTACTCCATGTGTAGTTTAGGCTGTGATTAATGTATTCTATACGTGTACAATGTTTCATACATTACATTGCTATTGGTTTTATGCTTAGCTCTGAACTTAGTTACTGTACTGCATTTAGCATGCATAACTTTGGAAAGCCTTCTGATACTGATTGAACCACAGCTGTGTAGAAATTGGCCACTTATTTAATGTACATTTCAAATCCTACTCCATGCGTAGTTTAGGCTGTGATTAATGTATTCTATACGTGTACAATGTTTCATACATTACATTGCTATTGGTTTTATGCTTAGCTCTGAACAATTATAGTTACTGTACTAGTTACTGTAACATTTGTAAGGCATACTGTTCAGGAATAGTACCAGTACTAGCCGTATCCTACGTTAGCATAACGCATATATGTTTACGTATGTGCTACACCGCTCCACTGAAATCCATGGTCCAAATGTAAACTTTAGGTCTAGGCTACTTGAGTTTCTATTCAAAGCTAACTTTTTAACACGAATTAACCAATTGTTTCACTTACCTGTTTTACTTCAATTGATTTAAACAAAACAACGATATATCAAATGAAGAAATCTTTCTGGTAATTCTTCTGTGAGATATGTGTGGTAAAGCTGTAAGCTACACCCTTTGCGCCTGCGTTAGCGTCTATTGATCTATTGCGACACTGGTGTTTCCCAAATCTCTATTTTGGCTTTCAAAGCGGTGAAATGAAGGGGATTCCCCAATTTGTAAGAAACACCCACCTACCAAATATTACTAGTACTAGGCTGGCGTTAGCAAACTAAATGTTGACTGCTGTAAAGGATCAGACCTATCTGTCGTCATTCAAAATTCAAAACAGCTATCGACTGAAACATATTGTGGAACCTATAAATACGGTCTTCCGCATAATCCTTGCGGGATTGCGCAGTTTTCATAGACTTTTTTGGACTGTCCTAACTTTAGGCTACTGTAGTGTAGCTTAGGTTAGGTTACGTTACCTGTAACTGTTGTTACCTGTAACTGTTGTGTACTACTAGTACTACTAGTCTGTAGTAGACGTTATCGAACCTAGTACTAGTATGAGTAGTTAGTAGTAATTAGATAATCCTAAGTTGTGGTAGTTGGTCTAGGCTTCCAAGCTAAATACTAAGCCAAAATTACAGTTATTAAATGCATAACTCACTTTTCATACTGTGAATGAGTAACTAATGGTAGTGTCACACTGTACTACTTCTACACTAGGCAGCTGATTGTAGGGTTTGCATTGAACACTTCAGTCTTGACCCTCTCATTTGCTTCAAAGATATTTTGCTTTCGTTAATTCTCGTCATCACCATTTGTAGGAGATACAATGTATGCAACCATTAATATAAAACAGGACCAAGGACAAGGTGTTCTTGTATTACAGGTGAGTGATCTTTTATCCATACATCAGATAGCCGATTTAGACAGGCCTATATGAAATAAGGTTGGTGTAGCCCATAGCCTATTAAACATTGGCCTAGAGTAGACCATATTGGCCTAGGGCCTATGCTGACAATGCAACAAATTACATGTACAGTAATAATTATAAATATAATGGTGATATATACATATCCACCCAGAAGGTGCTCAAGGCGCAGGAGAGAGAGAGAGAGAAAAGAAAGCAAAAAAACAAAATGAATGAACAAAGAATTATTGGTAAACATTGATGAATGCGTTTTTTGAAGAAAGTGAGGGAAGCAGGGCCGGTTCATTGTGAACATAAAATACGATACTGCAAGGCAAAATGAAATAGGCTTTGAGATAAGATTTCTTGATAGGTCTAGAAGTGAGAGAGGAAGATGTATTTTCAAATTTAGGCATTTTACCAAAATTTATTTATTATTATTTTGAGTTGTTCATTAATGTTTCCAAAAACATTCAATGTTCTTTGAAGAACACATCATGATTTCTGATTATTTTCCTTTAAAAAATATATAAATGATGAAGTGTTTGAGAGATATATTCCACTGACCCAGTATAAAGGCTATACTTACTGCATTATTTATACATGGTGGGCACTTTTTTCAATGGATTTTTTTCTTTCTTTTACAGACTGTTGTGATGCTTTTGTCTTTACGAGGTTTACAAGGATCATTACAATGTAGTTAACTTAACATACAATAATTAACTCAGGGATTACAATCATCTTTCATTGATATTCGACTGGATCTTCAAGCTTTCCTGGACCTATATCTGATACCTTGACTTCGAACAGTGATTTTTGTCTAACAGGATTTTATTTTCTGCTTTGAAGCTTCTGAACCTTGACTGACCATAGCTTCTCTGACAAGTAGAGTACTGACCATTTCTGCTGTGGGACAGAGCAAAATCAGTGAATACATATCAAAGTTTGCATAAAGAAACTTACATCTTGAAAATAATATTAGTGCCGGTACACTACACTAATTCAGGGAGAGAGACTTTCTACATTCTGAATATTTCAAGAAGTCCATTGAGGGATGTCCAAACAATATTAATTGATAGATTACTTATCCAGTGTGATGAATATTAGACAGTTGCCACTAAGACATTTCTATTATAAATATTAGTAATTTGTGGTGACATCTGTTTCCTATATGAAATAAAGGAAACAAGGAATAGCTTCGAAAATTATCTGTTGAGTGAGAAACAAACAGAAGACTTTACAATGGCTCAGTGGTAAGTACATGTTTGCCTCAAATTATGTATAACAGAGCTTTTTACATTTTAATTTAAGTTGTACTATAGGCAGGGGCATAGCTCTATATGTCTGCTTGTAGGGGGCTTTCATGCTTTTCAGGGAACAGGCATGGACTATTTATAAAAAAAATTACATTTCCCTAAATTTTTTTTTCTTAGGGGTGAGGGGTAAAAATTTAGGGGCGAACAGATATTGGGGGACCTATAGTTCTGACTGTAGGAGATAATGCTACCCTTGAGTACAGTTGCATTGCTAATCGTATGTCCTGATATCTATAATGCAATAAACAATTCTTTAAAAGGTAGAAAATTCATCAATAAAATGCCATCAAATATATTCAAAATGTCGATGACGGTAACTGATGTTCAATCCACAACAATCATTTTAAGGTCTCCCTCAATGTATGTTCCCCTTGGAGATGTCTGAATTCATGTTGTATCTAACACCTTAGAGCAATGTCAGGGGATGGTAGTGATGTTCAATCCACAACAATCATAGGTCTCCCTCAATGTATGTTCCCCTTGGAGATGTCTGAATTCATGTTGTACCTAACACCTTAGAGCAATGTCAGGGAATGGTAGTGATGTTCAATCCACAACAAACATGTTATGGTCTCCCTCAATGTATGTTCCCCTTGGAGATGTCTGAATTCATGTTGTATCTAACACCTTGAGCAATGTCAGGGGATGGTAGTGATGTTTTATCCACAACAAACATGTTAAGGTCTCCCTCAATGTATGTTCCCCTTGGAGATGTCTGAATTCATGTTGTATATAAACCTAACACCTTAGAGCAATGGCAGGGGATGTTAGTGAATGGTCAGTACATCTTGAATTTTTTACAACCTTTAGATACCATTATTTGGGGGGGGGGTGGGGGGATATATCACAGACAACAGTCAAACTTGTGAACTTCTTGCAATGGTTGTTTATCCTATATTCCAAATCACCAATAGTTCCTGCGTATTCAATAAAGTAGATTCCAAGAATACACTCCGAATAATATTAATAAAAAAATAAAAATTACTTAGGTAAAGGATATTATTGCTCATTTTTGTTTGTGCAGTTCAGAATCCACAATTCTGATGTCGAAAGAAGAGGAGAAGAAAATAGACATAGTGAAGGCAAAACACTGTCGGAAAAGTCTTCGCCTGAAGTATTACCAAGAGGCAGAGCAAGCATGGAAATTAACTATTTTGAGGCAGGTAAGAAGCTCTGTATTGTAAAATACAGTCAGAGTGAATCATATATTGTATGCAATGTTATAAATTAGTTCTGTCAACTTACTACTGTACAAATACTGTAGACCTGTACACTGCTCTTTTCATACTGTACAGTACAGTATGTGTTAGATACTGTAGTCATCAACAGTTTAAAATCCCATTGTCCTAATTTGCCCACATTTTCTTTTGCAAATTTGTCTTTAGTTGAAATTAATTGGCTCCCTAGATCCTACTCTTATCCACCAAGGTTTAGATCAACAAATATCCTGGCATATTTGTTTTAACATTATATGTGTGTGATTCTTGCACACAGATTGGATACTGTACATGTCGTATGTGACTAGAACAAGGGCGAAAATGTTTGGTATCCAACAACTGTGATTTCAGAAACATTGCACTCTAAGAGAATAAGTTTGGATTTGTTGGCATATCATCATATTGGTTTTTGGGAAATTAATCAAGTGATGTTATTATTGTTTTGTTGTATTAATGCGTGCTCAATTTGTCTGACAGGCAGCTAGTTTTATCAGTCTTCCAATGCCGTTGGGACACACTGAGGGGAGCTGACCCTTACCTGGAATGAAACCAAGTGCATCTCTGTAATAAGTGATATATAATAAAAATTAAAATGCACTATAGACATTGTAACATAATAATTGTTCTTCATATTGATTTCTTCCAAAACATTTCTAAGGGACTTTCCAATGCAGGGAATGTAAATGCAGATGCACAGAAAGAGAAAACTGGAAAAGACCCACCAATCAAAAGGGGAACTGAAACTAAAGATACAAGTCCGTATGATGTTTTGGGCAAATGGGAGGACACTTTCAAAGCTGAGAGTTCAAATGGAGAATTTAGCTTTCTCTTAAATGAATCAAAGGTAAGCCTACAGTTACTGTATACAGGGCAGTTGTTCTAGGAATTCCCCC
>JAIPMN010005323.1:12574-23140 GCA_020650975.1 Apostichopus californicus
CCCCCCCCCCCCCCCCGGCCTTTATTGAAGCTCACAGTTTGCAAACAGGGAATTTTGTTGGGGGAGTTACAGTATTTATTTATAAACAAAATGTTTCTTGAGTCATATGCCTACAGTAGCTGTATTTGCTTAATATTGTTAATTCAGTTAATGTTTGTTATTCATTTACATCTATGTACTACCTTGATTTTAATTAAAAATAATACTAAAAACAGGTCAGCATGGATTGCTTGCAATACTTCTTTCAAATGTCAAAATATATAATTTAGGCAATTTACTTTTACTGTATAGTAGCAATGATGTAAAATAATAACCTTGAAAGATCTTGTTTGGTAAGTCAGTAATATAACAATGCATGAATGGTATAAAGTGCAATCATTATCACTTAAAGGCTACTGCATGTGTAGTTGACCAGACCTGTCAACCTGTTTGACCCCAAAATAGGGCCAAAAAATAGGGAGAACAAGGGGAAAATAGGGAGGTTGGTAATTTTCAACTGAAATGATGTAAATACTCCTAAATAAGTATAGTCTACTTATATACAGTGAGAGAATCATCCAATCAGTGTTTCTTGTTGTAGTTTACAGCAGCTCGCTTCGCTTTCTACAGGTTTTTTTTAGTAGAGCTTCCATTTGAAACAGGGAACAGTGGACTCTGGGTACTGTGACTTCATGGCTAGTATGCTAGATAGAGTCCCATCAAGCTTGAGCCTTACCGACTGTCTGTCTTGTTCTTGCGAACTACACTGAATAGCCTAAAGCTTTACTGTGGGGAATTACTAAGCATACCTGACTAATTGTTTGCTATTTTCAGAAATGTCACAAGTGATGAAACATTAAAAACCGGGAGAATAGAATATGAACCGGGGGGCCGGGAGAATCGGGTAAAAACCAGGAGTCTACCGGGAGAGTTGACGGGTCTGCGTTAACTGCAGAGTAGGCTGCAGCCAGGGTAGGCTGCTGCATGTATAGTTTGCTGTGTACTGTAGGCTGCTGCATGTATAGTTTTACTGTGCAGTGTAGGCTGCTGCATTGTATAGTTTAACTGTGCAGTGTAGGGGTGTACCCCTACCCTTTGGAAAAATTTTCGTATTTTTGACTGCCTAGATGCAAAATGGTGCATTCTTTTTCAGTTTCTCTGAGTAATTTTATATCTTGAGAATTTCATCATCATATATATATATATTATTGAACTCATCAAGCATGACAATTCTCAACAAAGACTTTTCTTGAATCGATGAAAGTAATCACTTGCTAACATAATTGAACATTTATATCGGAAATTGAAGCGCACTTCTCAATCTCTAGCTAGCGTATGCGTAGGGGCACTTATCGGTTAAACAGTGGATGCTAGACGAAACCAAAAATATTTTAATTATGCCGCCAACCTGATTTTAGACCTAGGTTTATATGGATTTCGCTCCATGGTTGCACACACGGTTTTTCGGAGATTGTTTGTAGATTGCGTGTGATAAAGTGCACATAGCGTGTGAGCGTGTGAAGGGCTGGAAATGCGTGTGTCACACGCCAAATGCGTGTGAGTTGGAATGTCTGAGTGTAGGCTGCTGCATGTTTAGTTTTACTGTGTAGTGTATATAGGCTGCTGCAGTATGGTTGACTGTGTAGGGTAATCTACTGCATGTATAGTTGACTGTCTAGTGTAGGCTGCTGCATCTGTAGTTGACTGTACAAGGGTATATAGGCTGCTGCATGCATCATTTGCTGTGTACTGTAAGCTACTGCATTGTATAGTTTTACTGTGTAGTGTAGGCTGCTGCAGTATGGTTGACTGTGTACAGTAGGGTAAGCTACTGCATTGTATAGTTTTACTGTGCAGTGTAGGCTGCTGCATGTATAGTTTTACTGTGTAGTGTAGGCTGCTGCATTGTATAGTTTTACTGTGCAGTGTAGGCTGCTGCATTGTATAGTTTTACTGTGTAGTGTAGGCTGCTGCATGTATAGTTTTACTGTGTAGTGTAGGCTGCTGCATTGTATAGTTTTAATGTGTAGTGTAGGCTGCTGCATGTATAGTTGACTGTGTAGTATAGGCTGCTGCAGTATGGTTGACTGTAGGGTAATTCTACTGCATGTATAGTTTACTGTGTAGTGTAGGCTGCTGCATCTATAGTACTGTGTGCAATGGTAGGCTGCTGCATGTATATATAGTTGACTGTGTATATAATGTAGAGTACTGTAGCAGAGTGTAGAGTAGTTTCATTTCTGTTAAGATTATATGTTTCATTCCTTTTATCCATGATATGCTAAAGAAGGCTGTTTAGTTTTAAGTGGTTGCTGGTTCTCTTGAGACAATTTGACACTCCCCAAGATAATGTTCCACTAACTGGCCTACCTTTAGCCCTGCAGATTAGTGGATAGTAATCCCACCCTCAATCCATCCTACTCACTATATCAACACCCCCCCATTCCCCTATCCCCTCCCTTTCCTTTCTTTTATAGGTTTGCACAAATTTACAACCTCTTCTACTCACAACTTATTTTCAAAAACGTAATCATCTCTTTGCACAGGTTACACTACAAGAACTGCTGAAAGATGAACCTATCAGAAGAAGCCACCAGAAAGGTATACAGTAATTTATTGGGTCAGAAAGGGAGGGCTGTAGCAGCTGCAAAATCCCATGCAGCAAGGCTGAATCAATGTTATCACAACAGTTACAGTAGTTCAGAATCTCATCTCGCCAGATCAGCAATTCCTATATGGTGTGAAACTTCAGAGCACAGAAGAATACGTCCTATGTATGCAGCTGCCGTTCTGAAGGATACTGTAACTCCCCCTCCCCTACCTCCCCCACACCCCACCAACACCCCCAGTATATCCTACTATACATGGTACCTTAATACTCCAAAGGCAATGTTTATACCCTCAGTGACAAATTGAAAAATACCGATGACATAGTTTGAGTATAAGTACTTTATTGATCCTTCTCCCCTACTATTTTTTTTTTATTTCATGGGGACAGATGTTTTTCTCCAAATCTTCAATATCACCCTAGCTTTCATTGATATGTCTTCCTACTTTATTCAGCTAAGGCGAGAATAAGATGTTTGATTGTCCTCATCAACATGCAACATCAGCAAATTGCCAGGCAAACTGGAACTAAGGAACACCTGGCACTCTGTAAAGCTGTAGAGGTAATTATAACAATTTCATTCTGTAACAATTAAGAAATCTGGAAAATTGCCAAAAATTTGCAATAATCATCAAATTTGATTGAAAGAAGGTCATTAGATGGTGTCCAAGTTGGTCAACTACAGAAAATAAACCAATCTGATTAGAGTTGTTACTGATGTACGTAATGGAAACATCTTGGTAAACGTAGGAAGTTGGAATTAATGTGATGTAGGCTAACTATAATCCCATTTCAAGTCTAAAACTTCTATTTCCGTAATAGGCAAAAACATAGCATGTCTGCTTGCTTAAGTTGGTAAAATTGCAAGATGGTTTGCACCTTCTTCTTTTTTTTTCTTTATTTTTTGAGAGGGAGGGGGAGGGGTTTGGAGATGGGATAATATGACATATTTTACTACTAGTTCATAGTTTGTATTAGAGTAACAACTTCTTTAATATCCCTGCTGTGTGTGTAGATTGTTCACAAATAATGACATTGTGTCAGGTTTTGGTTGCTGCACACTCAATATCTTGGCCAACAACCTACTGTATACAGCTACAGTAATCATCAAACTAAAATAGTATTTAAGCAGAACTTCTTTGTGCACTGCAGATTGCATTAAGCATGATAGTCTGTATCTACAGACCTGTGTGTCTAGCCCAGCTTGGGCTCGTCATCAAAGGTTTACTAGGCTCATAAAGCATGATAGTCTGTATCCATAGGACTGTGTGTCTAGCCAAGCTTGGCCCATCATCTAAGGTTTACTAGGATCATTAAGCATGATAGTCTGTATGTATAGGACTGTGTGTCTACTGTAGCTATAAGCTTGGGCCCATCATTAAGCCAAGGTTTACTAGGATCATTAAGCATGATAGTCTGTATCCATAGGACTGTGTGTCTAGCCAAGCTTGGGCCTGTCATCAAAGGTTTACTAGGCTCATTAAGCATGATAGTCTGTATGTATAGGACTGTGTGTCTACTGTAGCTATAAGCTTGGGCCCATCATTAAGCCAAGGTTTACTAGGATCATTAAGCATGATAGTCTGTATCCATAGGACTGTGTGTCTAGCCAAGCTTGGGCCTGTCATCAAAGATTTACTAGGCTCATTAAGCAGGATAGTCTGTATCTATAGGACTGTGTGTCTACTGTAGCTATAAGATTGGGCCCATCATTAAGCCAAGGTTTACTAGGATCATTAAGCATGATAGTCTGTATCCATAGGACTGTGTGTCTAGCCAAGCTTGGGCCTGTCATCAAAGGTTTACTAGGCTCATTAAGCATGATAGTCTGTATGTATAGGACTGTGTGTCTACTGTAGCTATAAGCTTGAGCCCATCATTAAGCCAAGGTTTACTAGGATCATTAAGCATGATAGTCTGTATCCATAGGACTGTGTGTCTAGCCAAGCTTGGGCCTGTCATCAAAGGTTTACTAGGCTCATTAAGCAGGATAGTCTGTATCTATAGGACTGTGTGTCTACTGTAGCTATAAGATTGG
This sequence comes from Apostichopus californicus, assembly GCA_020650975.1. NCBI lineage: Eukaryota > Metazoa > Echinodermata > Holothuroidea > Aspidochirotida > Stichopodidae > Apostichopus > Apostichopus californicus. The sequence goes on from JAIPMN010005323.1 coordinate 17,200, forward strand.
GCCCATCATTAAGCCAAGGTTTACTAGGATCATTAAGCATGATAGTCTGTATCCATAGGACTGTGTGTCTAGCCAAGCTTGGGCCTGTCATCAAAGTTTTACTAGGCTCATTAAGCATGATAGTCTGTATGTATAGGACTGTGTGTCTACTGTAGCTATAAGCTTGGGCCCATCATTAAGCCAAGGTTAACTAGGCTCATAAAGCATGATAGTCTGTATCATATATGCTGTGTGTCTAGCCAAGATTGGGCCCGTCATCAAAGGTTTACTAGGCTCATTAAGCATGATAGTCTGTATGTATAGGACTGTGTGACTACTGTAGCTATAAGCTTGGGCCCATCATTAAGCCAAGGTTTACTAGGCTCATTAAGCATGATAGTCTGTATCATAGGACTGTGTGTCTAGCCCAGCTTGGGCCATCATTATGCTCAAGTATAGTAGGCTCATTAAGCATGATAATCTGTATTCTATATGACTGTGTGTCTAGGTTCACTAGGCTCACTTGGAGTAATGGTTACCTTATCTAGATGCAATGGTTAAGTGAGTTTTGTGGTACATCTGAAGAACTGACCTAATGTTCTGTGTATTAGACTATATAGTCCAGTCACTTTAATTGATCAGCCATGGTAACTTGGAGTAATGGTTACCTTATCTAGATGCAATGGTTAAGTGAGTTATGTGGTACATCTGAAGAACTGACCTAATGTTCTGTGTATTACACTATATAGTCCAGTCACTTTAATTGATCAGCCATGGTAACTTGGAGTAATGGTTACCTTACCTAGATGCAATGGTTAAGTTAGTCATGTGGTACATCTGAAGAACTGACCTAATAATCTGTGTATTAGACTATATAGTCCAGTCACTTTAATGGATGAGCCATGGTAACTTGGAGTAATGGTTACCTTACCTAGATGCAATGGTTAAGTTAGTCATGTGGTACATCTGAAGAACTGACGGTATTAGACTATATAGTCCAGTCACTTTAGTTCATGTGCCATGGTTACTTGGAGTAAAGGTTACCTTACCTAGATGCAATGGTTAAGTTAGTCATGTGGTACATCTGAAGAACTGACCTAATGGTCTTTGTATTAGACTATATCTAGTCCAGTCACTTTAATTGATGTGCCATGGTAACTTGGAGTAATGGTTACCTTACCTTGATGCAATGGTTAAGTAAGTCATGTGGTACATCTGAAGAACTGACCTAATGGTCTTTGTATTAGACTATATATTCCAGTCACTTTAATTGATGTGCCCTGGTAACTTGGACTAATGGTTACCTTACCTTGATGCAATGGTTAAGTTAGTCATGTGGTACATCTGAGGAACTGACCTTATGACCTGTGAATTAGACTCAACTGTCCAGTCACTTTAAGTGAAGACCTTCACTTGTTTAAAGGGTCATTTCATGTGTTTTAATGGTCTACAGCATACAGTATATCACTATGTCTTTCTAAAACATATCACATTCTGTGCCTAACATTTATGCCATGACAGCTTTTGTGCCTTATATTAAAACTATCAGTCTGTATATATTCATCCTTTCAGAAATTGCACGTTTAATTTAGTTTAGCTCTCTGTCCACAGACTGTAGCTTTGTTTTGCAGATAGAGCATACTTGAATTGAATATTACAGAAGTCAGTTTTGATAGTTTCAAACCCACTATGTGAGAATATTTCCAATTTTTTCAAAACAGGATAAAAAAGCTTTACCTCAGATCACATTACATCAAAAGAATTCTTTGGAAGAAATCAGAACAGCAAAAACCAAGGTAGGTTTATATTCAGCTTGCTTTAATATTTCACTTATAGTCATCTATGGTTTCTAGGTAATTGTGATACCAAAGTTTGAAAGTTATATTCTTTGCATATTGAAGAAGCTCTTCTTGAGTACATATAATGTATGCTGCACAAATTACTTCTTTGTCAGTTATTTACACACTTCATCAAATTCTGTATGCATATATCTGAGAGTTTAGGGCCTTTCAATTTGGTCATAGCAACATTTTGTTCACAGGCATATTGAAACTGTTTACAGATCTGCAAGTGACCCTGTTTGGATTAAAACACCATGCCCTCTAACTTTGATATGTTTAATGACATTAGCCTCATGCAATAGATATGGTGGTGTGCACAAGGGTAGAGAGGGTTGGAGGGGGGAAGCATTCAGCCAGGGTTCACAACTCAAAAGTATTTAGCACAACCTTATGCTTAGAATTGGAAACCTAACTTATAGTCTAAATATGCCTCAGGATGCACCAGTGGACCTCTAAACTTTGATATGTCTTTCTGGTTGAGGATTTCCCACCACCCCCCCCCTCCCCTGGGACATGGAGTCACATTCAACGATCCCGCAGCCACAACTGCACATAACATTTATTTTGTACTTACAGTCTGGCAGTGAAGATTCATGCCACTATACCTAAATGAGTTGGCAGAAACTCCTCCCCCCCCTCCTCCCGCTTCCTTGAGATAATGTGCATGTCACTGAATAGAAAGTTGAGAAGTTGTCTTCTCCCCACCTCTCTCACACCCCCCTTCCCCCCCCCCAACGCTTCCTTTGACATACTGTGCTCGTTGTCACTGAATAGAAAGTCAGTTCCTCTCCCTCCAATACATGCTAGTCTTAGTAGATTTATTTCATTAAAGTTAAAAGAGATGATTAAGCAACTGTTGAGATGGTTCTTTTGCCTGTAAATAAAAGGATTGTTAAATCTAAATCTAAGACACTATGATAAAAGAACTGTAAAATATAGCCACTTTTCCAAAACTAGAATTGGGACTGTAGTCCTTATAAGGTCAATAACTTCATTAACACCAAAAAGTGATTTAAAAAAAAAATTAAAAGAACCTGTAGAAGTAAGTTTTTTTTTTTTTTTGGCCCACAGGGGGTTAGTGCCAACTTGTCATGAAACCAGCAAAGTTGGAATAAAAGCCCTATATAATACTAGTTTCTCAACATTTGCACACTGTTAACTGAATATCTGTTACTTTGATAAGTAACAAATGTGTTTTAAAGTGAATTAAAAAAAAAAAAATCAAAATAACCTGTAGAAGTCAGTTGTGTTTTTGGCTTCAGGGTGTTAGTGCCAACCTGTCATGAAACCAGCAAAGTTGGAATAAAAGCCCTAAATAATACTAGTTTCTCAATATTTGCCAACAGATAACTGAATATTTTTTACTTTGATAAGTAACAAATGTGTTTTAAAGTGAAATAAAAAAAAAATCAAGGGAACCTGTATGAGTAAGTTTTTTTTGGCCCACAGGGGGTTAGTGCCAACCTGTCATGAAACCAGCAAAGTTGGAATAACAGCCCTAAATAATACTAGTTTCTCAACATTTGCAAACAGATAACTGAATATTTGTTACTTTGATAAGTAACAAATGTATTTTAAATGGTATATAAATAGAAATAGGAGAAGTAGTTTTATTACCTCTAAAGTTGCTTGGATATCGATCAAACTTCGGCCAAATTTAAATGAACACAATAGCGAACAAATTTAAATGGTTACAGTAGCTGTAAAATATGTCAATTTTAATGAAACCAATATGGAAGATCTTCCAATGTTTCAACGTGAAATACATGAACAAATATGATCATAATTTAACATTTATTCATCTCTTCTGGTTTTTCTTTTCACAGATTTTTCCCCAAAGTAAAGGCCAGAATGAACAAATGCAAGGTAGTACACTAATATACCCTTTTTCTCTGATTTCTAGTAATCACACTGGAAGGTACAGTACTAGTCTTCAGTACACTGCTTTTGACATATTAATGAATTATTCACACATATTTTGTATATCTCTTTAATCAAGTAGAGATCTTATATACAGTAGCTGCAAGGATAAGGGTGTTCTTAATTAATTTGCTAATTATGAAACTTTTGTGTCCTGCAATTAAAATTTTGTGTGTTGTTGTTTATTGCTTTGATTCATTTTGAAGTCTTATTCCTACTTTCTTCATTTATAGTGGTTATAAAGTGAGCAACTAAGTTGTCTGTAATTCATAAAATAATGTAAATTTGTAATTTGTAATTATGTATTTTACATCCTCAGACTGGGATAACATTTCAGAGTGGATGGAAGCCGTTGAAATCTTCCATAAATATTATCTCCAGATCTCTGCCCTGGAAAAATTGGAGGTTTTCCAAAAAGCCTATCTGGAATTAAAGGTACAATAATGTGTTGAAGTAGGAAGTCAATTTTTTTAATACATGCCAAAATGACATAACCAATCAATGTAATGTATGATAATTGTTTGATCATGTGCTTTTGGATATGGATGTGTGTGGTGTGTGTGCTCTTGTCTATATTCTGATGGAGGTCTTGCACAAAGAAATCTTCAGACAATATTTGAAAGGATTTACCACATTCTCAGAAGAATATTATTGTGAAGGGGGATTGTTAAAGTTAGGGTAGGTGGATTTGAACATTAAAGAAAATAAAATGTTTGGGTCCTTGGTCTGAATGTAAAACCACACCTGTGTATGTGTGTCTGGGTGATGCTGTGGTTGGAAGCACTTATCAAAATGTACATTGTGGTTGAAGTTTAAACTCAGTATGTAGATGCTTCTCAATAAGTAAAAGAACCCAATTGAAATAGGTGGCAGTCAAAGGTAGATTGAGGTCAACAGAGGCCAAAATCTGGATACCTTTTTTGTGAACACAACAACTCAAAAGGTACAGCTTGATTGAAGAAACTGTTGTTAGCTCAATGACTCAAAAAGTTCAGCTTAGTTGAACCTTATACCTGGTATGTTGTGGCAAACTCGATGTATGCATCATTACCATGGGAACTTGTTATTTCTTGATCCGTTGTTATTTGGTTAAGACATCATACATCAGGTTGGCATTCATCCTGCTCTTTATTTCAGGCCTTAGTTTCAGTTTCAAATATAAAATGTCTCCAAAGAGTGTCTTAAAAATACTGCAACCTTGTTTTTGGCGGTAACCTGTGAAGAACTTTTCTATTTCATTTTATATCAGAAATGTTATTCCGAAGCATTTGACAACGCTGAGGACAGAATGAGTCAACCACAGGATTTAGGAGAAAGCTTAAAGGAGTTTTGCTTGGATGCAAGGAAAGCCATATTTTTGCTCCGTCACCATACCAAAGTGAGTATTAAACATACTCACAGTGATAGGAACTGCATTCTGTATTATTTAATATCAGAGCTGTCCCTGGCGGATTCCTTCTTGATAAATGAGTTGTAGGGTTCGCTTCAACTTACTGTTAACTAATTTCAATTTTCTTTCGATGTACCAAAGTACAAAAACATAACAATGCAATAGCATATACAGCAAAACTGGTCAAAGCTGGGTTAACCTTTTACCAAAAAGTCAAAGTTAGTACCACAACAATACAATTCAATAGCATATATGGCAAAACTGTTGTCAAACTAGGTTAACAATAGACTAGAAAAGTCAAAGTTTTAGTAACTTACCAAAAATACGACAGTTTTAATGGGAAACAAAAAGGGAAAAAAAAGAGAAAAGGAGATAGAAGAAATGAAGGGAGGGAACAGACCATTAAACAGAGGACGATAAGACATACACACAGTTGTGAAGAAAGAATGGCCTATGTGAACTATAAAGTTGCAATTACGAACAGTGTTGTCTATTATGATGTGTTACATGAAGAAGATAACTCCAAGAGATGCCAGAGACAGCAGATGGGACAGCCATATGTAGAGCATAAGGCCAAACAGACCGGTAGGTCTGTGCCTTATCTTCTGTCCAGCATTACCTGATAAAAATTGTTTTAACATAACTTAGTAATTGAGGTTCGATATCTTGGAGAATATTCAGAGGGGACACTATTTAAAAAAAAACACCCACTTGACTCATGTACTGAGATGTGTATGAATATACATGTATACATATGGTTACAACTTTACAAATAGCTATATAAATATATATATATACATATATATACATA
>JAIPMN010005325.1:0-10913 GCA_020650975.1 Apostichopus californicus
TATTGTGTGTGTATGTATATGTATATGTGTGTGTGTGTGTGTGTAAGTAGATTCCATCAATCATTAGTATCTTATTGATCTCGGATGAATACCGATGTTTTGGCAAAAGAAAAGCACCTCCTGTCCACATAACTGATTCATTTTTAATATAAACATATACTGCAAGCCTGACTGAAGTTGAATCCCGAATATCAAGGTCGTTATAATCAGATTATATATCAATAGCTACTTCCAAATATCCACAAAATAAAAGATGGTCACTTGTTTCTTATTCGGATGACGATGTCCTAATTTGTCATTAATCTATATCTATTAATTATTCATATGACTGTAATAACCTATAAGCATAATGCTAAACTGTCTAATAACAAGGATAAAACAGGGAGTAATTCGAGTACAAGGTTATATCATAAATCATGATTTTTCTATTTATTTTCAGGGATTAGTGATAATACCCTCTGACATGCTGCTAAATTATTCAAGGATTTTGCTTTTGTACTTTAATACCAGTAGAAAGCAGTAAAAGACCACTTAACTTCATCAAAAGATATCCTGAACGGATTATGCATGTCACGGTGGCAATGAGATCACATAATAAAATTGGGTAACGCTGACGTCTTTGAGGCCAAAGGTCGAATACACTGCATGCAACTTAACTTTCGCTTACAAATTTGTTTTGCTCTACTATAAAGACTCCGTCGCCATGTTTACTTAAACAAGGACAGTGTATCCTTCGAAACGTCGAGACTTTTTTAGACCTTTGCTATCATTTTTAAACCAAGTTTACATCTTAATTTGCATCGTACAGTTGACAAATTAAATGTTATTAACTCCGTTAGATCATTTTACAGCATATCACTTGTTTCATGTGCCTGTTTTATCTTTTTAATTTCTATACTATTTTTAAAGCAATAGTGGGAGTATTCATGCATATTCAAAGAGGAACGGGAAAATTCCCTCATCTTCTCAGTAAATTTAAAATTAAATGTTCTAATCATGTTGTATAATCCAGACACTCGATTTTTTGCTTGAGAACTTTTTTCTTAGACATAACAGAAGTTACCTGTTACGTCACTAATGTATATACAGGTGTCACAGACCAAAAACTACTATTATAATGATCACAATGTCATCACAGTATTGCACATTAATAAAACGAAGTTGAATAAAGTGGGTATAAGTGTATAGCCGGGAGGTCATTCTTACTCTGACAGAAAACAATTGGCTAACGAATAAAGTATTAGTTAATTAGTTGTCATGGAAACGCTTCCGTCAACATAACGTTCTAAGTAAGGTGGAGTGCTACTATATTTATATAGTGTAGTTTAAGTTAAGTTGGAGTGCATAGGCTCTAGTTACAAATGTGTAAGGGGGAGGGCGGGGCCGGGATTGAATACACTCCGGCAGTTGTATTCATTCCAATAGTTTCATAAACACGATAAATTCTTTATTTGTTACCACACTAATGTAACTTGACATAGGCACATTTTGTAGAATATTGTTTGATTCCATACAACAGTAGTTTTATATTCATAATTTCTCTTTTATATCAAAAGAAACAAAGTAGTCAAACAATCGGACCGTTTTTACCGTTGGAGTGGGTGGTTCCCCCTTTAATCGACGCCATTGGTTTGCACTATTCTAGTTTGGACATTTGTGACGACAGTCCAACGTGCCTTCAATCTGTTAACTTGGCACAATCACTCACAAAATGTTTACAACATGTTTTTGTTTGTGTGTGTCTGTGTGTGCGCGTGGGTACGTGTGTCTGCATGTAGAGGAAATGTTTTTTTTCTTTCTGTATTGACAATTATGAAACAGAATAATAGAAAAGACGTGATATATTATTTAATGTGTTGATATTTACACAGCTTACAAGGTACCGGAATTTATTAATACCAAATCGTAATTAAAATTTTACAGCTTGTTTCATTCGAGAATAAAATAGGTGAAAGGACAACAAATATCAAACTTGGAACCAAAGAAGAAAGTGGTTTACTTAGCAGATTAAGAAACAATAATGAACAGCTCAACATCAAAAAAAAAAGAAATATTATAGCTACTGAAAACCTAATGACATCCATTTTTTAAATTTATTTTTTCTTTGTGGGCGGTTGGCTGGGGTGTATGTACTTTTGATGAACTTAATCAGCAGTTTAATGCATTAAATTATGTCAATCGAATAGAATTATTCTTTATGATCGCTCTTACTCACTAAGATACTGATGATGACGAAACACACTTCCAAGATATATGTTATAGTGTGTACTAGAAAACACTAAAGGTTTCGAACAGAGCAGCAACAAATTCAGGAATTACACAGATTATCGTCATGAAGCTGAGAGATACACAACTCTTGAATAATGTCGCAGACCTGTGATGAGAGGTGCATGGGGACACGTTCCCACCCCCCCCCCCCTTCCGCCGACTTTGTACTTGTGTTGTCACTATCAACACTTTATTACGAAAGTTATTAATATATTTGGGGAGTAGAATTTACTGCTTAATCCGAAAAAATCAAAAGAAATGGTATTTGAAGATATTAACATTAAACACGAAGGCTTGATCGAAACAAATGAGGAGAAAACGACGATTCATGGTTCATATGTAGAACGCACTCGCCACACAATGTACCTAAGAGTCTGTATCGATGATAAGTTAACATTTACTAACCATATTTCAAGGAGCTTATCTAAAGTATATTATATTGTTTCAACATTACAATATATTGCTCCCCACTTTTTCCATTGAGACACGTAAGAAGGTGTTTAATACTTTCATACCACCGCATATTATTTATGCAGTTCCAGTGTGGTACCACTTCATATACATGCTAGAGACAAGAAGAGGATTAAGAGTTTCCTAAAATATAGCGCAAATATATTATACTTAGACTGTGATATTCTTGCAGCCCGAAATGATTTTGTTAGCCTCTTGCCAAAAATATAATTGCCTGCAAAATGATCCTCTACATTGTGAACTGACCTCTCTCAGTGTGCAATAATACAAAATACAATTTAAGAAATCCTCAACTCACTCCAAGTTTTTAGAAATTCCTTCATTTACAGAGCTGCACTTATTACCCAAAATGGAGTTTTAAAGCCTTTTTATAATCATCTGAAGTATTTTAATATTGAATATTGATATATTTAGTATACTTTAATATTTTCAAATTTGACCTCTAACTAATCACTGTAATTATATGTTTCCTTCATGTACTTCTTATCCTACTTATAAATGTATATTTTGACTGGAATAAATAAAATTGAAAATTGAAATTGTACATACATACCATGCATGCAGTGGTTAACAGAATGTAGTATAATATGTATTATATATGGTACGATCACACAAACCCTACATATATTGGAATTGATGTTGTAACTGGGATCCAAACACAAAAATGACAGCCTTCCTCTTACGTAGAAGATTTTCCGCTGAAATGATAAGACATTATCGTTCATTTCAAGCCCCAAAAATTGAGCCGATTCGAGACTCGGTGCTAAATCCCCCCCCCCCCCCCTCCCGTTCGTAAACGTATACAAATGGGGGAACACGTGAGATTACAATGACGTGCATGATAGAATATCTCTGAATAAAAGGGCGGCGTCCATAGTTACGTGAAACCTGAATTTCGTCAAGAAAGAAAAAACGTTCAGTAGGCAGCCCTACTTGCGCTTACAGCTATTTGCTGGTACTTTACCTAAGCATTCTCAGATTTCATGAAAAGTGGGAAAAGTAATCGCATAATTCGATGAAAAGTTACGCGATATTTCCTATTGCGAGATGCATATATTATGGGGTTCACTGCAGAATTGAAAAAGCCAAAATATTCAGCCGTTGTTTGGTAAGTGAACTGGATTCTTTCCGAAGGCTCAACGAAAGCTTCCACGACGTTCTTTATAGACCCTGGGAACCAACACACTGTAAACGCCATCACGACGAGTACCGAGGTAACAGTAGCGTTTAGACGAGACTTAGCTTCTAGTCTTTTTACTTTCGTTTCATCCATACCGGCCCGCCTCCTCTCGGAAACCTCTTTCATATGCTTATTGGCAACCGTGAAAATTCGAACGTAGAAGCTGAGCAACATAATACAGATGACGGGAGCAGTTGCAGATAAGAGTAAAGAATGCACAGTTACCGTACCCGCCTGGTAGTTCGCTGTGCCACATACCCACTGCTTAGGGTAGTTCAGGGATCCTTAAGATGGTGACACGCCTACAAAAAACCCTAGAATCCACACAACACAGAGAATACACTTGACCTTGCGTGGTGTCATGATCAAGCGATACTTGAGAGGATATGTTACCGCGATAAACCTGTCGATGGTCAATGCCACGAGGTGGTTAACCGATACCGCACAGAACACAAAAGCTGGCATAAAAAACATCTGCCTTATGAACGCCGCACAGGTGAAAGGGCTGACCACAACGCGTACAACTAAGGTCGATGGTAAGGCAAACATTCCTGTCAGCAAATCAGCTACACCTAGACTGCCCATGAACACGGTGTTTGGGGATTTTTCCACTTTGGATCCAAAAGCGGTCATGATCACCACAACATTTCCAAGAATTGACAAAAACATGATGACAAAATGACAGAAAATGTACAAAGAGAAAGGAATCGTATCGAGCCTCAGTTCCCATTGAAGTAGGCCTACATCTGAAACGTTGGTTTCGTTCATAATGGCGAATGAAGTAAGTTGGTTTACATATAGAAGGAATTTGTTGAATACGATCATCAGTGGATTGCAAATTTCCAAGTTTGTAAGAGTAGCGGTCAGGAATTGAGAATTACGAGTGCTCACTATCAAAATGTACTTCCATAAAGCTATATAGCCTTCTTATCATCCCTGAAGAACGCTTTTAAGATATGATAACTTTCGTAAAATTGAGTGCTGGAAATGTTACTCCATGTAGCGAATTTCAGTGCTTAAAAGATCCCGTAAACTGGATATTGAAAGAGAATAGCTATATCCTCCTGAGACCTAGCGACATGCACCGTTCGGGGATTTTTTGTTTCAGATCGATGCAGTATTATAGCCTCTTTGGTTAAAATGTCAAATTTCATCCCTCCTGTATTAGCAATAGTGTGATAGCACCCTCCGATCAAACTAGCCGTGATTTACCGACAGCCAGTACCGAGCACAGAAATTAACACATAGAAGTTATATTGCGCCGTCTGCCAACAATACGCTTTGCAGCGATTTGAACGTCACGCGCTCCATCTCGATATACATCAAACAATGCCAACGTGATCATAACGAGGTTTCGACGAAATCCTGATCTTCATCGTCAAACATCTTTCATTTGAACATACAGAAACACTTGATGCAGCAGATTAGCTCGCATTTTAAAGGGAAGTAAACTCGCGACTAATTAGCTGCGACTTACATAGTTGTTCTTAGTTATTTAAAGAAAAATCCTAGCAAATAATGTACAATCTTACTTGACGTCCTGAAATAGATCCACATGGCACAAAGCCCTGTCGTATACATTGTTCACCTTGCTAATTTTCCTAAGTTCTTACCGACATGTAGGAGAGACGGCTTTACAGAAATGTTTGGGCCCTTGGGAAGCATGTACTCCGAGTTGGAGGGCGGCGAGAATTTATGGAGGGGCACCAATAATTTAAAGGTATGCTGTATTGGCCCCAAATATGCTACATATTCAAACATGGTCACCTTTGGTCAAAATTCTTAAACTGTTTTTCTAAACAACCTTCGAGGAAATTGAACTCACACAGACATTCAGTCATCTTGTGTGTTCCTTAAAAATGTCTGAGAACAATTTGGAGAGTAAAGACCTCCAAGAAAGTACTTTTTGAAAACTTCTAGCAATTATAGCATGCTATAATTAGGAGCCTATACTGACTACCTATAAGGATGTCCACAATAATCATGTACTGTTAGTTGTTTATTCACATGATGGTGGGGACAAATTTAAGGGGTTGAGTTGGGCGAACACTAATCTGTAAAGTGGAGGGGGTTGCCCCCTGGGCCCCAGCTTGGCTACCTTACTGCTCACCCAAGCCCAACCATGGTTTGTATGTTGAAATATTTTAACAGTTAACGGTATATTGAAACCCGAAATGTGTTTGCGCCACACCCACTCTTACCCATATATACACTAGTAATTATTGGTGGGGCCAAAGCATACTTTTGTTCCTCACTTTTTACCGTTCGAGTGGGGATTTCCCCTTATAATCGACGCCACTGGTTTGCACTATTCTAGTTTGGACATTTGCAACGACAGCCCAACCTTTTTGAACCTGTTAACTTGGTACAATCACTCACTAAATGTTTTCTACGTGTTTGTTTGTGTGTGTCTCTGTGTGTATGTCTTTACAGAAAATGTTGCTTTCTGTATATATATATATATACAATTATGAAACAAAATCAAAGAAAATGACGTGAACTATTATCTAGTGTGTTGATCTATACACAGTTTACAAGGTGCCAGAATTCATCAATATCAGATCGTAAGTTTCTATTGTGATTAAATCAATTTTTTATTAAACAGAAAACTAAAAATGTTTTCCACAGTAAAACTGCCACGGTGATGTCCCCATCCATGGGGAGCTGTCCTTCTGAAATGCCGATGTACGATCTAGATTCTGTGTCCGATGTGACTTGGGCTTTGTATACATCGCACTGGTTAAACATCGCTGCCTAACCCTTTAAGCAGCGATTCAACAACCACACAATATCCTTCAAACTCGAAAAGTACCGAGCCAACACTTAAACTGGCAATTAGCCACAGAATAAGCTGGGAGATGATAAATGATCCGAAACAAAAACAAACGCAAAGTCGTTATAATCAGAGTATCTGTCAATAGCTACTTCCAGATATCCACAAATGAAGAATAAATGTTTCTTGTTTCTTCTATAATATATTTCTTATTCGCATGACTTATGGCTTTCTTACAGACAGTGTCTTAATTTGTTAGTAAGCTATATCAATTCCTTTATTCATATGATTGTAATAACCTAGAGGCATAATTCGCAACTATATTCTTATAACAAGGATAAAACAAGGCGAAATTCGAGTAGAGGATTACCATAAATCATGATTTTTCTAGTAGTTTTAACTTTTAAGGATGAGTGATAATACTCTCTGACATGCATCTGAACTATTTCAAGGTTTTGCTTTTGTTCTTTAATATGCTACCAAAAGAAAGAAAAGCAGAACACAACTCAAAGTCAATAAAAAGATTTCCTGAACGGATTATACATGTCACGGTGCTTCTTTAAAGCAATAGTGGGAGTATTCATGCATATTCAATGAGGAAAGGGAAAATTTCCTCACCTTCTCAGTAAATTTAAAACTAAATTTTCTCTGCATGTTTTATATTCCAGACACTCGATTTCATCCTTGAGAACTTTTCTTTGACATAGCAGAAGTTACATGTTACGTCACTAATGTATACAGGTGTCACAGACCAAAAACTACTATTTTAAGGATCACAATGTCATCACAGTATTGCACATTAATAAAACGAAGTTGAATAAAATGAGTATAAGTGTGTAGCCGGGAGGTCATGATCCCCACTCTGACAGAAAGCAAATAACGATTAAAGTAGTTCATAAGTTGTCATGGAAACGTTCCCTCAACATAGAGACTTAAGTACAACATATGGTGTAACTGTATTGAATGTTTCAAAATAAACATTCAGACATGGGAAAACTTCTGTATTTTTTCCATTATGTACTTAGCGTTACTCCTCTCCTTTTCTTTTTCAATTATATTTTGGCTTCCAAAGTTTCATCTCTTTTTCTCGTGTTCTGTCGTCCCGCCATCAGCTTTATATCAGGAATCAAAATATTTCAGTGGTACAGGAAGGTATCAAAAAGTGTTGGGGCAGAAAACCAGAGGTCGGTTTCGGGATGTTCCCAATAAGAATTAATTCTTGTTACTGCTGCTTTCGAACAGATGTTACAAATAAAATTTCAACATTTTGTTTAAAAATTTCCACGATATTATCTCAGAAATTAGATTTCTCCCTCTAACTTTCGACTGCTTCTCTTGGGGTTGTTTATCTTTTCATCGAAATTGCAACTTGTTATTCCACCGAAATTTCTCATTTTTATCTCTAAATTTAAGACTGCTTAGTTTTAAATTTTCTTCCACTAAAATTCGATATGAAGGGTTGATATTTTTACTTTTTACATCGAAATTCTGACATTGCTGATCTCAAATTTTCGAATAACTTTTATATAAACATTTCGACTTATTCCTTGCAATTCCAGCTTTCTATCTGTAACCTTCATTACATCATTTGTCATCTCCAAATATCTTCTTTTTTTTTTAAATAGGACTCAATTGGTTCAATGACAATGACAATCAAACTGTTTATTTCCAACACAAAAGATAAATACATTTTAAACAAGAATTCATATACATATAATCAAATAATCATGGTATTATATTTATTTCAATGAAAACTACCAAAGATCTAATGTGTGGCAAAGGAGAAAAACTGAAGTGCAATACTTATGAATCGTTTTCCTCCAAATATGTGTTGAAAAATCTAGACAAAAGAATTAGTCAAGACAAGATAACATACCTAAAGTTACATTAATAAAAATAAGAAACAGAAAAATGAGAAAAAATAGATTAGATTGGGCATTTATACATATTTTATGTAAGGTTCTATGTAAGGTGGAGTGCTACTATATGTATATAGCGTAGTTTAAGTTAAATTGGAGTGCATAGGCTCTATTTCCAAATGTGTAAGGGGAGGGGGGGGGTGAATACGCTCCTGCAGTTGTATTCATTTCAATAATTTCATTAACACGGTCAATTATTTATAGGTTAACAATGTAACTTGACATTTTTAAATTATTTTTTTTCTTTGTGGGTTGGTGGGTGGGGTGTATATGTACTTTAGCTGAACTTGATATGCAGTTTAATTCATTAATATATGTCAAATGAATAGAATTATTCTTTATGATCGCTCTTACACACTCAGATACTGATGATGATGAAACACACTTCCAAGATATATGTTATAGTGTGTACTAGAAAACACTAAAGGTTTAGAACAGAGCAGCAATAATTCAGGCACTATACAGATTATCGTCATGAAGCTGAGAGATGCACACAACTTGAATAATGTCGCAGACCCGTGATGAGAGGTGCATGGGGACACGTTCCCACCCCTTATGCTGCCTTTTCACTTGTACATATTGATCATGCATGCTGTGGTTAACAGAATGTAGTATAATATGTATTATATATGGCACGAACCACACAAAACCTACATATAGCCTACTGGAATTGATGTTGTAATTGCAATCCAAACACAAATTACAGCCTTCCTCTTACGTAGAAGATATTCCGCTGCAATTATACGATACTATCGTTTATTTCAAGCCCACAAACATTGCACCGATTCGAGACTCGGTGATTAATCCCTCCCCCTCCCCCTCCCGTTCGTAAACGTATTACAAATGTGGAACACTTAACTATACAATGACGTGCATGATAGAATATCTCTGAATAAAATGGCAGCATCCATAGTTACGTGAATCCTGAATTTCGTCAAGAAAGAAAAAACGTTCAGTAGGTTGCTCTACTTGCTCTTACAGCTCTTTGATGACTCCTTTTCCTAAGCATTCTCAGATTTCATGAAAAGTAATCGCATAATTCGATGAAAGGTTATGCGATATTTCCTATTGCGAGATGCATAGATTATGGGGTTCACTGCAGAATTGAAAAAGCCAAAATATTCAGCCGTTGTTTGGTAAGTGAACTGGATTCTTTCCGAAGGCTCAACGAAAGCTTCCACGACGTTCTTTATAGACCCTGGGAACCAACACACTGTAAACGCCATCACGACGAGTACCGAGGTAACAGTAGCGTTTAGACGAGACTTGGCTTCTAGTCTTTTTACTTTCGTTTCATCCATACCGGCCCGCCTCCTCTCGGAAACCTCTTTCATATGCTTATTGGCAACCGTGAAAATTCGAACGTAGAAGCTGAGCAACATAATACAGATGACGGGAGCAGTTGCAGATAAGAGTAAAGAATGGACAGTTACCGTACCCGCCTGGTAGTTCGCTGTGCCACATACCCACTGCTTAGGGTAGTTCAGGGATCCTAAAGATGGTGTCACGCCTACGAAAACCCCTAGAATCCACACAACACAGAGAATACACTTGACCTTGCGTGGTGTCATGATCAAGCGATACTTGAGAGGATATGTTACCGCGATAAACCTGTCGATGGTCAATGCCACGAGGTGGTTAACCGATACCGCACAGAACACAAAAGCTGGCATAAAAAACATCTGCCTTATGAACGCCGCACAGGTAAAAGGGCTGACAACCACGCGTACAACTAAGGTCGATGGTAAGGCAAACATTCCTGTCAGCAAATCAGCTACACCTAGACTGCCCATGAACACGGTGTTTGGGGATTTTTCCACTTTGGATCCAAAAGCGGTCATGATCACCACAACATTTCCAAGAATTGACAAAAACATGATGACCAAATGACATAAAATATACAAAGAGAAAGGAATCGTATCGAGCCTCAGTTCCCATTGAAGTAGGCCTTCGTCTGAAACGTTGGTTCCGTTCATATTGGCGAATGAAGTAAGTTGGTTTACATATAGAAGAAATTTGTTGAATACGATAATCAGTGGAATACAAATTTCCAAGTTTGTAAGAATAGCGGTCAGGAATTGAGAATTAAGAGTGCTCACTGTCAAAATGTACTTCCATAAAGCTATATAGCCTTCTTATCTTCCCTGGTCTTAACCGATGTCTGAAGAACGCTTCTAAGTTATTATACCTTTCGTAAAATTGAGTGCTGGAAATGTTACTTCAGGTAGCGAATTTCAGTGTTTTAAAAGATTCCGTAAACAGGATATAGAGAGAAAATATCTCATATAATTGAGCCATCTAG
>JAIPMN010005329.1:4513-20966 GCA_020650975.1 Apostichopus californicus
CCCCCCCCCCCCCCCCCCTTCCTTCTTTTCTACATCAGATTGCAATATTTAGCTTCCTTTTATTTTAATCCCATTCTTTCCTTCTTTGTTTGAATTCTTTGAACTTTTTCACCCTTTGTTTTGTCCCCTAGGTCTTATCTTAGTCTCAAAAACAGTCTTTCAGTACATTTTTTCGGTATCATCTCATGATGAAACAAGGAAAAAACCAAAGAAGATGAGGAAAAAAGTAAAAGAAAAACAAGAAGCCCTTTTATTCTTTCATCAAGGGTAACCTGCTGATGACTGATACAAGACAATGGGTCTATATCCTCCTGAAAAAATAGAGAAAAAAAGATTGTTTATTTGTGATGAATTTTGAAGATTTTGTCAGATTTAGGTCAGGAACCCTGAGGATGTTACTGAGGGGTATGGCTGCCATTGAGTTGTGTTATGGATATCTATATCTGATAATGGAGTTGGGTTTATACACTGTCTTCTCACCATTTAATCCACCCCTGGAGTAACCACTCACTTGAAACCAGATGAAGATATCTTTCCTCAGTCCAGTGAGATCAGGGAGCGTCACCCTACCTGCTGTATATAGTTTGGTTGCCATTGGTACTTGGAAAAATATTCCAGATCGTATTTCTAGGATTGGGGATGTATTTAGGTCAACCGTAGTAACCAGATTTTGTTATAAGTACTGTATGTGAAGAATTCAGAAATTTATATGCAAAATGAGTAATGTTTCTAGGAATGAGGGCACTTTGTTCCATTCATTCATTCTTTCATTCTTTTTCGGTCCCATTTTGCTTCATAACAGCTATTTGCATTGACTGAGGTATTGTTTGTGTATGTATTGCTAAGAGCTCAAATATAGGGTAAATTTGTATTTAGCTATAGTTAGTCAAGGTTTCTTCAATTAACACAGGGAATTTTGAAAATTTGAGTTGTGTGTTACATTTGCTTCACAATAATATGAAAGTATCTGGGCAAAACATTTTTTAGAACCATGTGAAATCAACTTATTGGGATATGTATCTAAAGTTTAGTCTATTGGCCTCTATATATTTCATCATTTTAAACCTATTGGCCTCTATATATATTACATAAATATAAGTACTAGCTGATATAAATTACATCATTTTGAACCTATTGGCCTCTTTATATGACATAATTTTAAGCCTATTGGCCTCTATATATTACATCATTTTTAAACCTATTGGCCTCTATATATTCATGACATAATTTTAAACCTATTGGTCTCTATATTTTATATCATTTTTAAACCTATTGGCCTCAATATATTACATAATTTTAAACCTATTGGCCTCTGTATATTCAATAATTTTAACCTATTGGCCTCTATATATTACATAATTTTAAACCTATCGGCCTCTATATATGACATCATTTTAAACCTACTGGGTGTCACAGGGTGAACAATTTGGCTGCTGGTCAAAGAGGCACAATATGAATCTGACTACAAGCAAACAAATTATTTCTAAAAAGTGATATAATTAAGTACGAAAATATAAACCAGAACATGTCTCTGGATGACAAGGTATCCTCCCCTTGCACCCTGTAACCCCCGGCCTTAATTTTGTGGCTTTTATTGGATGATGAAAAGTTGGCTGATTAAAAGAGAAAGGAAAGTTGAAATTAATTATCTGTGGTTCCCATCTCTGGTCTCTCCTAATGGTTTATTACTGGCTTGGACAGGGTGGCAGTCCATGTAGCGACGAAAGATTTACTGGCTAGTTAAGGAATTACAGCTGTCATCCCATTAGACCAACAAATGATTTATTCTCTTGTTCTGGTATGTCAAAGCATCCATACACATCTAATGAGGGCAGTAGATGACGGATTGGTGGAGAGAATGACTTGATTTTGGAGGAATTCCAGAGGCAGTATGGAATTTACTTCAAAGGCTGGTTACTAAAAGCTTTTAAAATCTCTGTGTAGTTTGGAATAAATTTGCAGCGATGTTAGTGAAATTATTTCTTTTTGATGTTTATTGTGATTAAACTTTTTCCATGTATTGCTCTTCATGTGCACATTATTTCTTCATTCAAAGTAAACTGATTAAATTTGTAATTTTGTTGAGCATGTACAGTAGGTAATACTATAGTCTGTACAGTACATAAATTTCCACAAGTAACGTTCCCTGGAGTACTTTGCTTAAACAGTTGATTCTGACACATATTTTTTATTTTATTTTTATATTTTAAATGATATGTCTAATATCAGAGGTTGGTAGGGTACTGTATATGAAATATGATAGAAAAAAGAAAAAAAATGTGCATATATTCATGGCTTAAATTGAAGATTTATAATTTACAAATTAGGTAGTGCCTTCCATTAAGTTAGTTTTGCTTTCTTCAATTTGTGTCATCATTTCAAGTTATTTGCATTCCTGTCGAGTGTTGTATTTCCAGTTGTTCAATAAAATCGCATCCTTCTTGTTCATGTGTCAAACGCCACTGCTTCAAGGCGAGCCACAATGTTTGACAGTTTCCATGCATCAGAATATTTTACCTACTTTATTTTTAACTCTGTAAATGAGGTCTCTTGTAATGTCAGCCATTTTGCATTCATCAGTGCATGGTCTACCAATGAGGTCACAGCCAGGCTCATGAATTTGTGTCTCTTGTCTTACTACTGATGGGGCTGTCAGAACAATATAATTAAACAATTATGACATTTTCTGGAGTGATGACATTTTCTTCTGGATAGGAACCAATTTAACATGGTGGGAGTTCCATATCTTTGAAATGAATTTTATAAACATGGCCGACCAGGAAATACAAACAAAGTTGGAATGAGGTGCTACACCTGGCAGCAGGAGAGTTTGAAATCATCTTTGTCATCTATTTAAGCATTGGAAGGGATCCACATGTCCTTATTTGCCTTCCATTTGGAAAGTCCTTAGCCTGTAGTTTGGGTAAAACTAAAAATAGAGAATTTACTAGACTAATCTTCACTTACATGTCTCCTCACCATAATTGCACTGGTTTATTCTGAGTCATTCACTGTGCTTTCAAGATTGTTATTGCTTGGCTAATCTTCACTTACATGTCTTCTCACAATAATTGCACTGGTTTATTCTAAGTCATTCACTGTACATTCAAGATTATGAAGTTATTGTTCCTAGCAAGGATAGGTACAGTATAGCATCATCCTGGCAGACTAAAAGAAACAAAATACATGGAAAGGACAACTTGACATCCTCTGTACAGTAGGCTAGCTGTGATGTTTTCAGAATCTATTTTCTATAATATGAATGTTCATTTTCTGAACCATAACCTGAGTGGAATCATTAGTCTTTTTTTCACTTCGCAAATGACACTCAGTCAAGAGATATTGCACTCTTGGTTTTCGTATTGTATGTACTGTAAATGGTAGGTTCTTCTTGGCAAAGGCACTTGTTTTAGATACATTTAGCTGATCTCTTGGTTTGATTTTCTTGGTATGAGGGTTGGTCATGCACACCAGCAATGTGGATCAATGATCGTAGATGAACTCCCAATGGCAGAGCTCAGAGGGATTCCTGTTGTATAGGTCATTAAAGGCCAAGTTCACATTGAAGCTGCTTAAGGCCATGCATGAAACATTCCATAAAAGCTGGTTATATTAACAAATTAAAGACAAAAACAGTACATTTCATTGAGTAAAATATTAAGAATGCCATATATGGGATTATCATATTTCAAAAAGTGGTACAATGACTTACTGTACTGTTAAAATTGATGTTTAAATATTTGGAATCTGTGAATGTAGAGTAACTTGACCCTTGACCTGTAAACTTATATTGTATGTCAAATATACAGTGAGTGTGTGCACTTAGGAGTGAATCAGGCTTCTCATGTGTTAAAATTTAAGGCATTCAACTCTCAGACCACAGCTCACAGTATTTGTTTGTATTTGTTGGTATTTGTTTGTGTTGTGTGCAGCAAGTTACCTTGTGCATCAACATCTTCATCTTATTATTTGTACATGTCTAAGAATGATCTTCAGGAATGTTTTAGAAAGTATTTTTGATAAAACTGAGAGTTTTAATGTCTAAGAATTGGCTTTGAGAAAAGTTAAAGGTTGCTAACTTAAAGGAGATAAATTATAATGGTTAACTTACTTTGCTTCCTTGCTTACTAGTCTCCTCAAAGCTTTAGCACTCTCGCTCTACCGTGTTAAGACTGAGATGGTATCTTTTTAACTCTCTACACCCTTAGCAACCGGCCCCTACTGGAAAATGATTGACTCTTGTTCTCTTTCACACAAATTTTTCAAACCTTTTATCACATTTTAATTCACTGCACATCCTTAGCTACAAGTCATAACTCCATGGTCAATAACCCTGCTTGTTCTGATCATCTGGTTCCCATAGAGACCTCTCTTAGTCTTCACTGTGATACATGTGACAGATTAAACATTTTAATGTCCAGGAATGTGAGCTTGAAATATGGTCACTATAATATACAGTAGGAACCCACAATATCCAGACCAGGAAGATATACATCTCTTCTGAATGAAATGTCTCCTCACAACATGTATAATGTATACCAAGTTGGAAGTATTTGGTCTTAAAGCAAGTGTACCCCTTCTGTATCCCCCTGTAATGATATACTGCCCTCCCATTCATCTCCTGTATGTTAATAGTTTTAATGTTACTTAAAATGTTTTTTGCTGCTTTAATTATTATATGGATATCATGCAAATTAGAAACAGAGAGCATTACTTCTGAATGCTAAATGACTATCACCCTCACCTGTTGCAATTCCTATTCCCTGATTTTTATTTTGTTGAAATTATTGTAAAATTTTCAACTATCTACATTATAGTGAGTATTTCCCTCAATTAAAGCAAACCTTTTCATTATTTCCTATACCTAGGTAACTGATATAGTGTGCATTATGAGTGTTTTCAGTTTATTGTCAGCTGTGTAACGCAGAAAACACATCCAAATGAAAAGGTCACCTGTCATGTAGTAGCCACTGTTGTGTTCTTTCAATTACAAACTTGTTTTAGATCCATATCTTTCTTTGGACCTGTCAGGATCTCAAACCACTGACTTAATAGGGGTTCTTGTCAAAACACTACTATTTGTATTCATTTGAAAATATCAAGACTTAATTATTCGGTAAAGTCGAAAGTTGCTGTAACTTTCTTCAAGATTATGACCCACCCAATAAAATCAACATTTTAGGAACTATTTGGTATTTTTGAGTTTTGTTTCATCAGTAACTATGTCGAGGCCATTAAATCCGTTGACCACACTTATATGACATCATAATGGGGAGATGGTATGGTTATGACATAGAGGTGAGTAATATTTACAGTAAAGCTAACATCGAGTTTATGGCTCCTTTTAATGTCTACTTTATAGCTGTGGCAGACATTTGTAAGCAGTTTAATGATCGTTACAGGCTCAATGGCTGCACTTAATTTGTCTGTAATTTCGCCCCTAACACAAGTTTCCCCAGTGACCTTATCCCTCTCCTCGCATCCAATTTGATAATTACTGTCTCTTTTGGAGAAGAAATATTTGTGATATTCTCCTCCTAGAGAGAGAGAGTGATTATGAAGGGTAGAATACTGTAGCTTAAAGGGATATTGTGCTTTGGTCATGTGCAAAGGTTCCAGTTGTGTGATGTGCTTGTCTTTTTAGAGGAGTCACATTGTAAAGAATAGATCTGCTTAAATTAATGAGGTTAAATGTGCAGTGTATATATGTACAAGGTGTTTTCTGATACATTTTGGTTTAACTCTATATGCGCCCTATGTTACAAGAGAATATTTTGTTTATTAATATTGAACATGAGTAAAGCTGGTATGTTAAAGATACAGTAGGTATTTTGAATTATATGAGTTTTGAAGTCGTATCTGGCCATTTGATAATTTCACTCAAAATATGATACGCAAAATTTGATTGACTTCACTGAAAGATATATGTGTTGACAAGCTTTTAAATTAATATTTCTAATAAGGAGAAGATTAGAAAATTATTATTTCTATCAAGTTCATCTTATGAAGACCATTCCAATAACAATATTTTAAAGTTCATAACTTAGTTATAAATTATGGCCAACACACCTGGTGACAGTCTGGTTGACTGAAGGAAAGTGTTTTCTGGTACCTTCTGTACCACATAAAAAGTTCCCCAAATTTAATCAAACTCAAAGCAAATCGTATTCCTTTGTGGATAGTTACAAACATTATTTCAACAACTTTGGAAATTGTGATTTCAGCAAGTGCTGGCATCAAAGGGGTTTCTTGACGTTTCTTGTCTCGACATAGTTATGAATCATCAATATTTCATAAAACTCTTGTTTTAATATTTGAATCGTGGTTGCACTGAGCTTCTTTACCGATACTTGTTTTTGTTAGCCATGTCGTCATTGTATTATTGCCATATCCTATCTACATTAATTTTCTTGCTATTAAAACTTAACTGGCAACTTTCAGTGGGGCGTAATGACCCTTCCTGTTTGGGCAATGACACAGTGGAATAAAACAAACATATTGTTTTCATATCTTTTGGAGTTCAAGTGTAGGGAGCTGTCATAATGTGGTGAGGTGATCTGCACACACTAGATCAAGTATGCTTTGTAATATTTATTCTATATAGTAAACATTATCTTGTTTATTACAATGCATAGTACTGTAGATCTCTGGCTATATACCGTGTGTTTTAGTACATCATTTGATCACAAATTACTGCAGCTATACTGTACATCGTAGCAACCTGATCATCATGGTCATGTTATCAATTGAAGGCTTTTCCTTCACGGTGGCAATTGTGTTAAATTAAATTAAAATATTTCTTTTCCATATTTGTCACACCTTAAATTCCATCCCTCATTAATCAACACTGTCTCATGCATTCACATAATCTGCATCCCCTCTCCCCAGTATGGATCCACCAATAAAATGATACAGTACACTACATATTGAATAGTAAAAGTGTCCATATCTTCTACTGTCCAGAATTGGTCATGAGTACCAAGACTTAACCAGTTATCTTAAAGTTCTAATCTCTTCCTTTGAGCCATGCATGTTCGCGTTCCAGAAGAGTAGATAGAATAGATAGAGATAAATTTACAGAGCTTCACCTCGCTTTTATTCGTGAAGAACGAGAAGGCCATTGATGGTTGGATGATTGTCTGAGTTAACTTCTGTCTACTGTATGTACATACAGTAGCTTACTTGTAACAAAACCAGCTATGATGGACACGGGACATTTTGAATCCTTTGAAAGACTCCATGGGGACAATATTCGGCCTTGTCTTTAAAAGTGCAGATGCAGTCATTCGTGTTGAGTTTGTGGATGTAATCCTTGAGAATCTTTGTTATCAACTGGCTACTTCAACATATATGTAATATCACTAATATGGCTTTGTCTCTCCGACCGCATTGTACAAGCTTTACAGATCTAACAACGCGTTGAGGCAATAAGTTAGTGTCCTCTGTTCTGATCAAATTAAGGACATCTTGAAATGACTAACATGGAACTTGAGAACATCTCACAAAGATGCAAGAAATCCAGGTCTCTACACCTATATCATAGAAATCTGAGTAATGATGAGAATCTTTATACACTTTACCACACAATTACATAGAAACTGTATGTATTTTACGTGGAAAACTGAAGAAAAAGACTGTATTAATTAATTCTATTAAAAGTTTATCTCCAAAATCAACAATAATTGTCACATTTTGCTAATTCTTTTAATATTACTATCAAACAAAGAGTTTTTTAAATGTTTAATTTGTTTTGCAGCATATATATGTTTTTTGAACTAGGAATCCTATCCTTTACTACTAAATTTTATCTATGAAAGCAACTGTCAAGGACAATAAAAAGAACCATCACTTGGTGATATTAGGATTAGATACCAAATTAAGTATGAGTGCAAGCATAAAATTGTCAAGAAACTATACTTCTCAATATAAAATAAATCCATAGCGGTCGAAACGTGCTAAAAATTCCTTTTTTTGAAATTATTCAATATACTGTAGATTGATTGGGACCAATTTTGTAGCACTTGACTGAATTTTACATCAAATGTTGGATTAATGACTATCATGGAATTGCTTAGCTTTCACAATCTTCTGATAGATATGAATGATTTATAGTTGTTCATCTTTTGAAGAATGTTTCCGGCTTTATTTTCAGGACATTTTCTCTTGAAAACCATATATATTGGATTGAGTAAGCAATGAATTATTGATTACCCATAGCCTAATTTGTTTGGACTAATTTAGATTGAATGTCGGAATTTAACGTCTATTCTGGAATTGTTGAGCAAAATCATCTGTTAGATGACATGTGTGTTCATCTTTGATATCTTCCTACTGTATATAAGTAAATGAATAATTGAAACTGACTGGGGAAATATTTCTAGTGTTTTTTCTGAGCCATTTTTTCTCTTTTAAAAAGAAAGAAAACCCATATTGGACAGGGGTAATCAATAGATGACTGATTGCCCAGAGCATAAAGTTCAAAGTTCAGATATTGTGAGCCTACAGAGTTTTCCCCATACCATCTCTAATGTTTGTTGGGTTGATAAACAGAAATGGATGCCATGCTAAATGAGCCATCTCCGTTCTTGCTTTTGCAGACACACCAGAGTTTTGTCAAGATAGGCAAGAGGTGGCATGCCAAACCCCAAAATGTCAAACTTTGTTTTTACATTTCAAAGGTCTCTCTCTCTCTCTCTTTCTCTTTCTTATCCCCTTTTTGAAATTGTTCTAAACCTACTCAATCTTGTTTCTTCAAGTGATTGATCTGTTGGCATACAGGTCATAAGGAAGTAAACCAAACCAGTTGTGTATGTATGGCCTTGTCAGAGTCACTCGGAACTGATTTTTCATGCCAACTCTTGTTTCTCTCTCTTTAGAAAAGAGAATTTGAAGAAGAAGAAAAAAAAGACTGAAAAAAATAAGTTGTTCTCAGTTACTTGGTAGTGGTGGTCTGATAGTATATGTATATATAAATATCTTATATATTTGGATGGAAGCAAGTTTATCTACTT
Source organism: Apostichopus californicus (assembly GCA_020650975.1). Taxonomy (NCBI): domain Eukaryota; kingdom Metazoa; phylum Echinodermata; class Holothuroidea; order Aspidochirotida; family Stichopodidae; genus Apostichopus; species Apostichopus californicus. The sequence goes on from JAIPMN010005329.1 coordinate 13,525, forward strand.
CAGTGACAGATTAAGCCTGCAGGGGGAGTGATGCAGTCATTGTGGTCGTTGTCTTCAGTTCGGCATCACTGTTGCTAGTATCAGTACTACCTTTTTGTCTATGTAATTAGGCCGTTGGCATGTGGCAGGGAATCAAGTCCATTTAGGTCAAGGCTTCATTATGATTGCACAGTGCTCACTTGTTTCTGTTGGTCGAACATTATAAACCAATCATTTCTGTGGAGTACACATGGAACAGTTTGTGTCTCCTTTTGTCATTTTCTTCTGCAAGTAGGTCTTTATCCTACCATTGTTTTCCCCACAGGAACACAATTGATCTAGATTTCAGTAAGTGGTTCAAGGAGGGCTCAATAGTCCAATCAATTTGTTACTGGAATTTCCATAAGAGAGTTAAGAGCCACCGCAGCATTGTTGACTATTTCGATCTGTCGGGAATTGCTGACTTCCTTTCCAAAACTAGGACGAGCATAAAAGTCAACTCCAACCCATAAACACTGGAGAGAATACATCTGTACTGATAGCAGTACCCAGTACCACTCCCGCACAGACAACCCGCAAACCCATTTTGTTTGTCATCAAAGAAACATTTTATGTGCAGATGGTCACATTTCATTGAGAGTGGATTGACAATCTTGTTTTTTGATGTTCCCTGTTTTAACCAGCATCTGTGCCACTTTTCAGAGAGGATAGATCTGTTTAGGAGTTTCGTCTGTAAGAACTGATTGCGAGTTGTATGACTTATTTTTTAGTTGTATGTGCGTCTTGGGGAAATCAAACTCACAGTGGATGGATTATACATGGCATTACATGAATCTTTTATAGTGGAATATTTAGTCCTCTTCTGTAAAGCAACATTATCACCAAGTTGTCAATTCAACAAATCTGACATTTTTGTGGCATTTTTCAATTTTTTGGGCCATTTCTGTCATAATACCTGGTTGTTCTCTTAGAATAAAACCCAAGCATCAGTTGTGTAAATAGTACTGCTAGTGTAGATGGTTGAAAGTTTTGCAAAAAAGATATTTTAATTCAAGATTCTGACGAAAATTAGCCTGGAATTCTTCACCATTTCATGGATATAACTTGAAAAACTGAAAGAAATTTGACAGGTTCATTATTTATGTGCAATTACAAAATTTAGGAGGTTCTGTTTATAAGTTTCTGTTTACCCCAACCCTGGAACAATGGATTTACGCTACATTGAAAACATTCTCGTCGCTCTGTGCCTTTTCTTTGACTTAGTTGCGTCATCATGGTGAGTAGGGAGAGAATTGCAGAGGTTCTTTTCACTCCTGTTTCTATGGAAACTAGTGTAATATAATATAAGATAATTTTGGAAATTATATTACGAATACTCCAATTTATGTAACCGACAAATGAGACAATATTTTATCAATTAATTATTAGAGATAGAACTGTACTGTATGTTCAAAGTTAATCTTCCACTTTTTGTCCTATTTGGAGAACGTGAAAAGCATGTTTTTTTTAAATCAAAATTCAAAGGTTGTTTTTCCTTGTGAAAGTCAAATCTATAGGAAATCCCCCAAAATCTTCCAATTAAAAGTGTTGTGCTTCATTGTGATAAAAATTAAGGTTGTTTCTTCACTAAAAACATTAGATACCAAATTTGTATCCCTGCTCTCAAATTTAGCAGAATTTATTGTCAAAATAAGATGACTACTGTATATTAAAAGGGATTATGATAGTGATTTAGCTTAAAAGCTTTACAACTTTTTACTAGCAGTAAAAAATAGTTAGTGTAATATTCTGAAATCTCTGCAAATAGATGAAACCGTTCATAACTAGACTGAAGGGTTTTATAATAAAATTAAAATCACTTAAATAGGTTGGTTTTTCTAAAATTATTGATTCCTTTTTGCTTTCTTAGAATAAGGTGCTGTGAATGGTAAAGGCATAGAAAATTAAGGTGTACGTACACCTGTACTAGTTGGGTTTTTTTATAGGCAGGAATTATGACATACTTAGTAAATTTTCAAACATTTTTTAATTTTATTGTTCATCCACATTCATTTCATCACTTAGTTTAACTTATTTTTTTTGGCTGATGCTTGCCAAAACTTTGAAAAATATTCAAAATCACGTAATGTTTACGACATTCAACAGAGTTTGTTTGATTTTAAAAAGTAGTTATTAAATCTAGCAAATTATTCTGCTTTGTTAATGATGTTGAGTTCTGTTTGAAAGCTCATAATATATATGTCTGGGTGAGGAAAATGACATTGAAAACCCAAGTTATAACTTTTATTTGGTAGATAAAATCTAGAAATTTGTTTATCAAATGTAATCATATTATGACCTGAAATTTGCAATTATCAATCACAACATCTGCTGTAAAATACAGTTTTGCTTTAATATTTTTTTTTTTTTTGAGATTTAGTTCATTTTAAGTCTTATGAAGGTTATCCAAGTTTCTTGATGTAGAGCACTCTGATAAGCCTTGCGTTTTACTTTAAAATATTACAGATGTTTCAAATATATTTGCCCTTGAAAAGTATGTACTTCAGTTCTATTTCTTAAGTCTTATTGAGGTTATCCAAGTTTATTGATGTAAAACACTCTTATTAGCCCTTTTACATTTAAAAGATTATACATGTCAGGAGGAACATAAAGAGGTATGGATTATTTCTGTTGTGCCTAGAGAAATATATATATGGAAATAATAATTATTTTTAGCAAAGTCATTATGCCTATAGCTAAATAGATGGTTAAGACAGACTGTAATAACTTGTTTTGACTCAGGCAATTTAAATTTTCTGTAACAACCACATGAGTGGTAGTAGATGGGTAATGTACATTTCACAAAGAGTTTTGGAATGAGTTACTGTCTCTGGAAATGGCCTAAAGTAATAGGATAGTTAATAGCATGAAAAGTCGAGATGTGTCACCTTTTATTATGGAGAGCATACTGTATTTTCCTTGCTGGCAATTTTTGTTGTTGGTAATATCAAAATGTGTTTAGTTTTGCTCCTGTTTTGATAAAAAAATTTATTTCATCTAAGATAGACCGATATCCGTAATGTTTTGTCAATAATATAGTATTTAATATAATATTTATGGATGGTACTAACGTCAATGAAACTAACGTAAAATTGCTAAAATGGGCATTAATCATTAACAACATAAGTAATATATTTAGATAAGTATAGTACTTCCAGCAGTATGTATCGCATGTAATGATGCTAATTGCTAAAATGGGTATTTATCATTAACAACATTTAAGGAAGTATATACTTTAGATAAGTACAGTACTTCCAGCAATATGTATCCCATGTAATGCTATTTGCTAAAATGGGCATTAATCATAAAACAACTTAAGAAATTCCTTTAGATAAGTACATTTCTTCCAGCAATATGTATCCTTACATATTTCTCAGGTCCAAGTTTTATCTTCGCTGTTTGAGCAAACATTTATTTAGAGGGATGGCTCATGTAATGTCTTTTATTTGTGATTTTGAATGTAGTATTTTGACTCTTTCTTTTAAGAATTATGAAAGATCTCTTATTGGTGGTTTACCTGTATACTATATGGTTGAAGTTGTTGGTGTCCCCTGCTATTGTATGTAACTTATATGCTTAAACCATGATGTCACCAATCAATCACACAATGTTTAAGAATCTGTAAGAATTTGATCTACTACAATAATATAATTTTCAATAATATGAATTGCAGTTGCATGTAACTGCAATTCATACATGTAAATGTAACAAACCCCCCCTCCCCTCCCATCCCCTTGCCAAAAAAATAACTGATTATCCTTTCTTTTCATATGTGAACTCAGTTTGTAAATAAGTCATAAACTTTTTGGAAATGTTGAGGTTCTGTGTTATTTGTAAAACTGGGGGACTTTTTTGGTATGAATTTGTTATAGCAAGGTCAATTTCTCTTTCTTACTGCCATCATTCAGACAACAATTCTAAAGTATTATTTTTTTTTTTCATAATTAAAAGAAGATTACCCATTATTTCTGTGTAAACTTACCAATATTTTGATTGGTAGGGAGTGATAATTGTGAATTTCAATATGTATGTTTTCTATTGCAGGCCGACACCCAGCCCAGGAACTCCATACATCCATGTGGATGGTCCTATGAACAATGTGACTGCCGATGTAGGTGACACAGTGACTCTCACCTGCAGGATACGAGGCTTCCCGATACCAAACTACTGGTGGTATCGTAACGACGCATTTATTCAAGGCGATGTTGGACGCATGTCCGTCAAAAATTTCACTTGGGGATCGAGACTAAAGATTCGCAACGTGGACACTTTGGATATGGGTGCTTTTAAGTGCATTTCGGAGAACACTGTAGGCAGCAAAACGGTGACGGGAAAAGTTTCACTAAATCCAGGTGGGTATTAAGTATGTAGGTGTGATGTGGTATGCTGTAGTGTCGTCCAGTTGGCAACAGAAGTTTCACTTTTGTTACAATATATACACATAAGGAAGGAAAAGAGAAGAAATTTAAGGAACAATCCTTGAGAATTTGTTCCAATGTGATGCTACTGTTTGTTAGTTGTTTTCTGCAATTGAGCATGGTAAGTAGGCTGGATGGACCGAATCTAAATCTATAGTAACAAAACAAAAAGACTAGAGTCCTCCAGAAATGGTGAGTAATAGAAGTTACCAGTGAGACATGAAAATGTGTGAGGATAATGAATTACAAACTGTTTGGATAAGTCACAAACCCAAAAGTGGAAAACTGGCTAAAATTAGATTTGCAGAAAATCCTTTACCAAAATATGGCTGAATACTTGGCACAGAGGTTAGCTCCAGAATAGGAAACATTGTCATCTAAGCATATTGCATTTGCAAAAATTTCCCAAACAGAAGGGGGAAACACCTCCCATCTGACCCCTCCCCCAGGACGTGGATCACACTACCGCACAAATCCGCCCGGCACTCAAAAAATTCCTGAGCATATCCCTGCTTTACATGTACCTGACAGACTAATCTGTTACTAATTTACTTCACCAATTTTATCAGAAACAATAATTTTAGGCATAAACAACAGCATAAAATGTTACAAAAGCTTGGTCATAAGATGTTATTTAGGTACGACCCCATTAACAGCATTAACTGCTGGTTTTAATTGGGAGAAGACAGCAGTTAGAGAGAACCCACAAGATATTTTCTCTCGCAGAAAAGTCTCCTTCTTATGTTACATTTTATATCAAAAATTAAAATTACTGAATTCTAAACTAATAGGATGGTTTCTTTATCAATGGAATTTAAAATACATTGTAAACTACAGAATGGTTAATCCACAAAAAACGGTGTCAATATTAGAGAAATTACACAGATGTGGGTCAACTGGGGCACAGTGTTAAATGTTTGTAAATCTAGGTAGATAAGTCCACTTGTATAGGAGGAGGCAGGTATCTGTCAAGTTGTTGTTTCTGCTGGGACCAGGGGTATCAAAGCAATTTCTGTTTGATAAGCCAGGCCATCATTGCATTCTATGTGGTGGAAAGTTAGTCACTTGCGCACATTGATTTGATTAGTTCTGTTCTTTCTCTTCACAAGACCGGAGTATCCATCTGAATTAGAAAGAAAAACTTGCCTTTAGAACCAACACTTATCCTATACTTCATCTTGAATTTCAAGCGATAAAAATAGAGAATGTCATTTATGTTCGTAATGATTCATCTGTTTAGAGGAGTCAGACTATGAAGCAACATCATAATGCTACCTTCTATATGAACCTCATGAAATCTCCCTGTCCATGGTACTAAAAAGGTCCTTTTTACGACACCTGGCCAGGTATGATGATACCAGGAAGGATGCCCCACAGAGTCGCCTCGTAAATAATGGCCTTAAAACTTTCCCTTTGCAGACACTGATCATATTTTTAAGCCTTCTAAATCATTTGTCCTTACATTCTGACTGGTGTTGTCAGATTAAGAATAATTCTTTATTATAGCTCCGCAGAAACTGCAGTATACTATAGTGCAGGGGATTGTAATTTGATTGCTGGTGGGAAAAGCATTAAATGGTTTTGAAATTTGTCAATGAAGAAACAGTTTGCACCTTGGGGATTTGAAGGTGTCATAAAAGTGATTTAGACAGAAATGGTTCCCTTGGCATGCTCCCCTTACTCAAACCTATTCCTTTGTAGATGTACAGTATGTAGGGCAGGACTGAAGATACTTGGAGTGATTCAGGTTGACTATTGTATAGACTTCTTAGTCTTCTATAATTTAAGTCTTAGTAAAAGAGACCCTCTTTTGTTCCCTGTACAGTAAGTAGGGCAGGTGAAGTTACTTGGAGTGATTCAGGTTGACTATTGTATAGACTTCTTAGTCTTCTATAATTAAAGTCTTAGTGAAAGAGACCCTCTCTTGTTCCCTGTAAAAAACATTCAGTATCAGACAGATCAAAAAGTACATCAAGTGTTGTCAAGTAAGGAGAAGTGCACCTCCCCCCCTCCCCCAATTCCCACCTCTCTGTAACAGAAGTTTAGAAATGTTCCAGTTTCACAGGTGATTTTATGTTGTGTATTAAAATCGTTGATGATAATTGCATAATCCTAATTCTCTGTGGATTTACATCAATCTCATTTTAAGGTCTACTATAATTGTTCCAAAATTTGTTTTGTGAAGAAAGTTTATCCCATGGGGATGGGCAGAGAGCATGGGGATGGGGGGGGGGTGGTTTAAATGGTTAAAAAGTTCAGTTGACCCCATGGTGCACATGGTTTAAGTAAGGACACTCAAAACAATAAAATTGCCACAATGATGGTGCAGCCCATTAACCCCATTTCTTAATGCCCTGGATTTCCCAAGACATCCATCCATTTGATAGTCTAACTGCTTCAATGTTGATAGTTAATGCACTTTATGGAGGTCCTAATCTCATAAACCTCGGTCGTAACCATAGAAACTACATTGGTGAGATGGGAAAACCATTTACGGTATGTTCAACCTAGTTCTTGCAATTCGAAGAAGAACTTTTTTTTCAAATTTTTTAATTGATGTTCTTGATGTACACATAATATACATTTGAAGGAATTTCTGGTGGGATGTTTTTGCCATTAATTTGCATGAACCATTTACTCTGGCAGTGGGGAATGGTTTGAATCATTAGGGAGTTACATTTCATGCAGCTGATGTGGACACTGTCCTGTGTAGTAATTTATGGGTCCTGTGTGGTAAAAAGTACAATTAATGACAGACAGTAAGTAACTCAACAGAGAAGAAAAACTTAATTGGTTTTTGTGGTTTTACCTGTGATCAGGATGTGTGTTATTGAATGCTCAAGAATGATTGGATTAGCTAATATTGTATGTAGTTCAATGTAAGTATCCTTGCCTTGTTTATATATGGGCAATTACACAGTAAACCAACACGAAATGATAACATAGAGGTTTTCCACCCCTAAAATTGATATTTCCAATGTTCTGTAATGTTCAATATTACTCATT
>JAIPMN010005330.1:0-22165 GCA_020650975.1 Apostichopus californicus
CTTTTAAAGTGCTGCCAGGGGAAGACGGAATATTTATATAAATTCTTTCTAGCGTAGGGAACTTGGAAGTTAACATCATGTTTATTTCTTGTGTTAACACTTTTTGTTGGAATTAGATTGTCTTTATCAGTTGATACAAGATTGTACTTTATTTATAAACCATTTATATACGTGTGTGCTTTCTTCTTGTTTTTAGCAGGGACCAATCTAATTCCTCAAGCATATTTGTCACACTGGATTTATAAGAGTAGTCTGCCATACAAAATCTGTCTGCTCTTCTCTGAATAGCTTCTACTTTATCCACATCCCATATGTGAAAGGGGTCCCACACTACTGAAGCATAATCGAGTACTGGCCTGACAAGAGTTTTGTATGCTGTAGTTTTAACATCTTTGGGACAGCTAGAGAGTTCACGTTTTAGAAGACCAAGAACACGGTTTGCTTTATTAGTTATGTTATTGATATGTTTATCCCATATAAGTTTGCTATCAATTTCAACGCCAAGCCAAGGGTGCATAGACAACTTTTAGGGGTTGGTTGTACAGGGTGTAGACGGGTGGGTGTTTTGTAACATTTTTTAGATGAAATTGAGAGGATGTAGCATTTAGGGGGGTTAAAATTCATTTGCCATTTATTTTGCCATTGTTGCAGTTTATTTAGGTCATCTTGGAGGATTTGTTGGTCAATTTGTTATCAATTTTTCTAATCACAAGGCAATCATCAGCAAACAGTCTAACTGTGCTACTGATATTATCAGGGATGTCGTTTACACGTACAAGGAAAAGTAAGGGACCCAAAACAGTGCCTTGGGTACACCAGATAAAACTTGTTTAGAAAGTTGATATTTCACCGTCACCATGAGAGAACACGCTGAGTGCGGTTGATGAGGAAAGATGCAAACCAAGCCAGAAGATTTCCATTAATATACCATAGTCATTAATGGAAGAATTAGACCACTCGCCCAGGCTGTCCAGCTACTCTAGTTCAGTTCATTTGTAAGTCATATTCTCGTCGTTGCGAGGGACAGTATCTAACATACAGCTGACAGTCTGACATGTGACTGGCAATGTGGGGACATTTTCCTAGAGATAGGTAATAACCTAAGTCTATAATCTACACTATCGACATATATTGACCTTTCTTCTCTCTATAATATTTCCCTCCCAATGACGGCACAGTAACCAGCTTTTGCAGCCGCTCTGGCTGACAGTGAAAATTCCAAATTCTAGTCCTCCAGTATTATTTATACAAGCATCAACGCCCTCACTCGTTGAACTATGTCATCAACACACGAAGAACAAGTTCCAACGGACAAGCACTGCGTAGTAGTAGTGTACAAACATGTATAGTAATCTGCCCGGTATGGGTATACCAATATACCGGTGCTGTGGCCGAGTGGATAAAGGCGGTGGCATTTGAAGCATTGAGGCTTAACAATCGGTAGGTTCGGGGTTCGATACCCGACCGAGTCATAGTAAGGTGGGGATTTTCATCCAAGAGCAATCTACGGTTTTTCCCATCTGAAATGACCTCTACAATTGAAAAGATTCCAAATTTGAGTTAAAATGTTGAATTGGAAGCCACCCGACGTGTGAGTTGTAATCCATCATGATCAGCCCTTGCGGGTTTCTCCCACAATTGTGGTCGCTTTAGCGTCGTAAACATAACTGCTGATTTTTAATTTAGTTTAGTAGAAAAACAGGACCAGGTGGGACACTCAAGTCCCCATTCTTATTATTATTTTATTATTATTAATTGATGGCTCCTCCATCATGGACTTGCCTGTTATGTCTATATGAGGTGCCCAAATGTATATTCAAATAAAGCTCACCCAGGCCCTAATTATGGCTAGGCTTGCATGAATATCGGCAGTTCTTGGAGGGTGGGTGTGGGCGGGGGGGGGGGTGGATTTCCATTGCCTCACCTGGGCCCTAATGCTCTCTATGCAACGCCACTGGTAAAGTAAGCAAAAACGTTCTAACAATGTCATTACTAAACTAACGGCTGCATGACGATTTGTCGGTTGTGTACCGAAAATTGATATACGCCTATTTTGATATATTTTTGTGCCTGCTGTATACCACGAGAGGTGACTGACTGAAGATACTACGCATATAATGTCGTAAAAATTTACGATTCGTATATTTAGACCATCTCAAGTTTGCTGGTCTCCTTTATTATTGCTATATACTAATTTGGTCAGCAGGTTTTTCTCTCCGCTACCGGTTTTCTCTATAGCCTAAGCTTTAGCTATAACCCCCAACCCCCGGAGTTCCCTTCCCCGGAGAGCTCGGGTATACGACACCGTCAAATCCGGACCGATTTGACGTTAGTTTCTCTTGGATGTCATGATTATCTGGTGTTCAACTAAGTTAACTAGAACGAAGTTCAGCATTAGTCAATTACATTCAGCCGGAGTCCCCAAACAACGAATGATTAAGTTTAACTTGCCTGCATAAACCTGAAAATGCCTTATCGAATTCCGTGCAGTCTCCAAGAGAAATAATAAATGGCGATAATTAAGAGAGGTAATTAGCCGTGTCTTGTTCTAGCTATATATGACGAAAATTACTACCTATACACAGTATATGCTGACTGTGTCGTCTGCCGCGGTAAACAAACATAAAAGATCTCTCATAGTTCTCAATAGAACGCCTAGTAGTATAGGCTAATCATTATAACGTTGCTAACAATGAAAGGAACTAAGTTTTTCCTCGTGGTTTTTATTTTGTTGAGTCCTTGGGTTAGAGGAATTGTCATAGAGAAGCTTGTCAACCAATCATGGACTGGGATTTCTATGTACGTCATCGTGAATCGCGAAACCGTACAGCAAACATTGAATGAGTTTTATTATGCAAACGTATCCGGCTCGTGTCATCGTAAGTATATACTAATGTTATAGCTAAGCTGAAAACTTTCAACTGAGGAACGGTATATAGAGATCGTGCGATTAGGCTGCCGAAAATCTGTCACTTTTTTTGCCGCCGTGTTTGAATGAATGCCGTCAGTTCGTCATTTTGTATTCGATTTGGCTGAATTTTCGTCAGTGGTTTGTGTGAGTTAAAGTTTTCATACAGCACGCGATCATAGTTTATATAGGCCACTCGCCATGTATTAAAAAAAATGGCATGTGTTTACGAGTAAGCTATCTTTATTTTAACAATCCCCGCTAGCTCCCAACCACCATTTCTTGATAATTGTCGACATGTAACTTTTTCTTTCGTTTCTTCTCTTCCTGTTGAAAGGTCCTCGATTATTTCTCCCCGAGAAACCGGCATTTCCCAATATTTTGAAGGCAAACGAGCACGTGATCTATTTCAGCTCTGGTGAATCCGTTTTCACAGATTTCTTGGATGAGACGGATCCTTGCCTCTCTAACAAAGAAAGCGGTGTGACATTTGCTATACCACTTCTTACGGACAAGCCACGTGGCGGCCTTCCTCAGTATTCCTTAGCAATCGGTATTCTTTACGATCGACATAATGAACAAATAGATAAACCAAACTTAATCTTTCCGTATCTTCCAGTAGACGAACTCACGTTGAACGGCACTATTTTATTTCTGCGTAACGGCACTGATGAGATGTTAGTCAAGTTTCAACGCAACGATAACCCATGCAAGCCGGTAACTTCACTCGTCCGTCATGAGGCGGAAGAATTTTTAGAAGTGGATTTGCAATTCGGTTTGCCTGAACCCAACTTCGAGGTATGCGATGGCCATGATCATTACGACAACCACTTCTGCTCTACTGTGAGAGATATTAAATGCGAAGTTGCAAGATCTGCTCCTAATATTTGCCAGTTACCATGGAGAACATCCGACAAACATGCTTGTGACGCAACTATTGAAGTAATCAATGTCACACCCGGTTTTCGAAAGTTCATGTGCCTAAGTGACGACGAGCCCGTTCGCCTTTTAGCGACGGAGAGTCGCAAAGTTATTGCTAGAATTGGTTTGCGGTATCCGTGTATTTAAACAGTTTTAACCAAAGTGAATTTGGTCATTTTGTCCAATCGGTATAAAACAAAACACAGGTGCAGCAGAAGCTCAGCTAAGCTTTCATCTTGATTTACGCAAGGCATTTTGATTTAGTAGACCACAAAATAATGTTAGATATCTTTAAATCATATAAGTGTTCAATTCTCCGAAGGGTGGAATTATTTCCCAAAATGACGGCGAAATTAAGCATGGAAGACATTTTGCTACTCACAAAAAGTGCATACTTTCATGAATATTAAAACGTTTTTGAAAAGCAAATTCATGTTCATTGTATATGATTTGAAGGCTACATTGCATTATAACTGAAAACTCTCATGGTAACAAAAATGTTTTTTCTGAACATCTTTGGTTCACCACCATTCAAACGTTATATCCACATTTCAGCAGTATTGGAAAAACGCTCTAGGGGTAGCATTTCTTACGTTTTCAAGAATGACCTCTCGTGATCTCAAATTTTCTAAAATATGATTGCAATGTATACTCATACATATTTTATTTATTTATTTTTAGTCTGTACATGCTATTTTGAAAATGGCATCCCACATCTTTTTGTAGCACGGTTAACATTAAACAATCTCAATAAATAGTATTGATACCATACTAACACATCATAGATATTTAAGTGATATGGCAGGTGTGTATCGGTTTATAGCATAACAAGTGGTGGTTGTGGAATGAGAAAGTGCCCCTCTGATGTTGTGCCCCTCCACTTTTTGGAAGCTTCCTACCCCCCTGCCCATGATGGTGGTGGGAAATCTAAAGAGCTTAATCAGTTGATTCAACACAAAAGACAACATTTATGTTTATTGTACTTCTTTATTCTTTCGTGTTTCTCCTTTCAAGCAGTCTTTTCTGCCTTTAATTCCTCAGGTTGTTCAAACTGAAAAAAGAGCAGTTAATTAAAATAAGACTGAAATTGACCAACCTAAGACACCCTCATTGTACTTCACATAAAGTATGGTTTTAATTTCAAGTATTTACCGATACCATTCGATTGGAAACCTTCTGTTACCCAGACACTTGATTGCATTAGTATTAATCATATGATATGACCTTTGACATGTTGAAGATCACTAAAATAAGACATTGCTACCAGTCCAGGTTTTATTTCTAAACCACAATTATTATTTTTTTTTTTACAACATGACCCTTTAAACATCTGAGGCTCATCATTTAAAGCGGCTGGTCTGCTAAGTCTATCAGACAGCCCATAACGTCAGTTACTCAGATGCAACACGAACCTGAACAGGAAAATGGAAGTCTTTTTATGGCCTCATTGAAAATGTTTAGAATGCATTATAATTTTTTCAAAGACACATTGTCTCAAATGTCATCCAAGGGTGCTCTGTGGTTCATCTAAAGTTAAAAGAACATATTTTGGTTCGCTTACAAGAATTAATAATATAATGAATTAACATACACATTGATATCTGTACCGAGGAGCAGACATTGCATCTATTTAGTCTTAAAGGAGCATTTCATATGTTTTAAATTACAGCTTGATATCTTCCATATTGGAATAGCTATAGAAAACATTGTTTAGGTACTAGGATTATAACATATCAAGAGCAAACTTCTGCCTGAAATCATCCTTTTATATTTAAAATATAATCTGGTTGGTCCAAAGACTGTACTCTAATGTTATAGAATCAACAATTTACTACAATCGACTAAAATAGCTGACCTAAAATGTTTTGTCACTAAGACTTATCTTTAAACAGAGTTTTGCTCAAAACAAGGTACATAGTGGGGGGAAAAAAGTGAGTAAGCTTTCCATCATAATTTTAAAGTCTACAGAATGATATTTGTCTCCTGGGACCCCCTCTCCACAGAAATCCTGAATCTGCTACTGGCAACAACAATAGCACCTCTTTCAGTGATATCTTTGAAAGGGTAAAAGCAATGCAGCCTTTCCAGCAATAATCTTTTCAGCCCTGTGCAAGATTATTTTTGATTGCAATTATCTGCTAAACACGTCCACCTGCAGAGCAGTGTGGGCCCTGGCCTGGAAGTTTAAATTCAGAGATATTCTACTATTTATTCTGGACTAAATTGATCTATGAATCTGACATACTGTTAAAAAGAGTTTAAATTGGTCATATCTGACCAATCGGCTGATGTGAAGTCTACTCCGTAAGTCCTCGGTAACCCTCCGCAAATTTATCAAAGAATTTGGAAATTTGTCCAAGAAAAAAGGCACCAGAGACTTGTGGTGAAGAGAGTGTGGTACATCAAAATGGACCAGATGTTGGAGGAGTGTGCTAGTGAAAGGTCACCAGGTCAAGCTAGACACGGTAGAATGAGAGTGCATAACAGTTGTAGAGAGACAGGTAAGTGTAGCATCACTGTAAACATAAGTCAAGAAATGAGTGACTTCCAAGTTTGCACACATGGCCTTGCCTTCTGTTGACTACTGGTAGCAGCCAACCCCTGCTGTTCATAATCAGTCGATAACATTCCTTCTGAACTGATCACTCTATTATAACCACTGGTGACTGTGTGACTTGTTGGGGGCCACAACCAACCCCTCACCTGCCTCCCCAGCTGTGACAGGGGTCCAGGGAGTCTGTTACGCCTCACCGACTAGCGGTCACCTCTTCGGTCCTCTTTGATGTGCTGTCTCCCCACCGGACTTCTGATGTTTGAATTTCTTCTTCTGGAAAGAAAAAAAAAACCACTGAATTAGATCATGTTGAATATTCATGTTTTTGTATTATAAAGACATGACAGTTACACTGTTGAATATTCATGTTTTTGTATTATAAAGACATGACAGTTACACTATAAATTGCTAGATATGCTAAACTGGTTACAAAGTTCGATGAACTGAACACTGCATAGTAAGTATCAGACTTGCAGAACAAGTACAACAGCAAGTGTAGAAGTACAAGTAGACTAGTAGACAAGTAGACACCTTGTAATGAAGACAAGTAGGAATACAAGTCTCTCAGTCTCAGTATGAGTGTATCTGCACTAACACCTGTACCAGATTTTTAAACTGCCGAGCGTACGAATACGAGTAAAAATCTATGCAGGCGTGTGCCGGTGAAGGCGACTATGCTAAAACATTGTACAGACTCACTACTGGTCTCCTAAGTCATTTTGTCAACAGATTTTAAACAGATGCTCTGTACCGTATTCATCACTGCAGTGGCGGAGCGTCCATACAGTCAGTGGGGGGGGGCGGATGACCCCCCTGACGGACTCAAATGGACTGCTGGTGCCCTTTTCAGCTTTTCACCACTTTTTACTTATTCACGATTATTTACTTTTTTATTGCGCTCTCATCTACCTATTGACATTTGTCACATTTTGTTGGTGTAATTTTCTGACAATATGCTCTAACAGCTATTTATTCTTCGTTTATCTGCAAATTAGCAAGGCCAGGAAAGGGTCATTTCCGGCGATCTAGGGAGTATCTTTACTCAAAAAATTTCTGTACGCTCCGCGACAACCTGTGGTGGCGCTCCTCTTAGATAGTGTCTAAAGCGCCCCTACCATTCTCGCCCCCCTGACCAATACCCCTAGCTCCGCCACTGCATCACTGTCTGGCAAGCTTCGTGATCGTGTCAGCCATTTACCGAATTTTTGTTATGATCAAGCCAGGCATCTCACTGCCTTGTTATCAAGACGAGTACAAATTCGAGTATCTAAGATGGAGTACGTATACCTGCACTAACACCGATACCAGATTCCCAAAATGCAGAGAGTACCTGCGCACGCTAATGAACGTAAGGTGCGAACAAAAGCTATAATACAGTACAGATTCGCAACAGGTCTAATGGTATTCATCACTGCGTGGAAAATCTCTGTGTTCTACATTTCCATGGCAAACTGTGGATGGCAATCTTCAGTGAAATTTTGGGTATGATCAACTTTTCTATCAAACACTGCTTCCTGATAATTCAGCATCATCAAAAACGATAAACCAGAATGCAAATATGCATTGTGGTTTTGATGATCTTCATGAATCTGACGTAATGTATAGTGAGGATGTAGATGTTTACAAGGGTTTCACAATTTGACCTCTGATGACCTTTGACCTCCACCAAAACCAATAGGCTTCTTGTACTTAATGTGTTACACATTAAATATGAAATTGGTCTGACCTTCCCTTCAAACGCACTCACACACACCCACACGCCATCATGAATGCATAGGTTACGATTATCATCGAAACCAAAAAACAACAATTGCAGACAAGAGAGTTACTATAGCAATATATCCCAATCAATCCCACTTCAAAAACCAATGCAATGAGTTGTCGATATTTCAAACAGTCAACTCTATTTTACAAATATATTCATTATATCAGTGTTTCTCTTTTACTCACTTGCGATTTATTTATCTTGGCTTTCAACTGTTTCACGTCGACGTCAGTGCTGGATTTATTTTTCTCCGATTTTGAAGATGACGGTTTTTCCTCTGGAGGGATGAACGGTTCGTTTCTCTTCTCCACTCGACGGACTTCCGCTTCTGCTTGTTTCACCTACGTATGAATTGATTACAGAGAAACTTTCAATATTTTCAAAATTTTCAAATCTCAGTTCGGTCAAAGGGTTGATTGACTCAATTCTCCGATTACCATGAAAATATCTAATATAAAGCAGGGTTTCCCTAACTTTATCCCCCCACCAACCCCCTGTGGATGTCAGAGTTGTCCACGAACTCCCAACTGTTCGAGACACGATCTGAGGCATTATTATACTATAATATGCATAACAGTGCTTCGTAAAAGATCAAGTATCACATGCATGGTACGGTACTACTGAGGCAACATATGCGTATGGAATGCGAAAAGAGTTTGTCGATAGGTACGACTTTTGTACATTACCAAAATATATGATATATCAGATTTTAGTTCAACAAAAAGTACTCTAGTTTTGACTTTCAGAAACGTCTCACCAACCCTCTGGGATGGACTCACACACCCCCTGGGGGTTCATGCACCCCAGTTAGGGAACCCCTGGTATAAAGGTTGTTATACCTTATATTAATAAAGTACTAACAATGCAAAATAATTACATTGACGTTAGTGTCATACTTTGTTCAACTTCTGCACACGTTATACACTCAACATCAAGCTTGTGGAGCTACTAGGCACTATCAATCATATTTGTGTGTTGAAAACTACATTTACAGGCTCTAATACTTATAGTGATGCTTACTACCTGTGTACATTTAATTTGAAAATTGTCAAACACAGTGATATTAAGTTTGCTATGTATTTATGTATTTTTTTACAATTCTACAATATTTTTTACAAGTTTACAATATTTTTTACAATTTTACAAAGTTTTTTATTATTAATGTATTTTTTACAATGTATTTTTGCTGCAAAATGGGACAGTCCCAATTAATCGGGACTTATGGTAATAACCATAGCAGCTCAAAGCAGCTCTACAGAGGCTAACTTTAAGTAACCTCATCCACTTTCCAGTCGTGGAATCCTGACACATGCACAACATTTGAGAGTATAAATATCATACATCTGACTTAGAATATTAATGTACATGTTGGTTTGTTTGATTTTACAGTACATCTAGTTCATGATGTATCTCAGTTTGGAAGAGAAAGGGTTCCTGCCAAGAAGTGCCAAAGTGTTTGAAAACTCATAATATCAAATAGATCATGGGTGCTATGCACTGTAAGTCAAAACTTGACAAGGGTTTGTATAAATTGTTGAGACACTCAAGTTTCTACCAAACAAACCAAGTTTTAATTCAGAAAGCAATTAAAACAACCACTGTATATACTTAACCAATTTACTCATCGAGAACAGAGGAGTGCCTCAAGTCTTAGGCACATCGAGACCTAGAAGAAGTATGAGTCCAAAGAGAACCACAGGAAAGTGGACTAGTGTTAAAGTTCAAATTTGAGTACAAAAAGACCTTGTGTGATCTTCCCCTCCTCCTTTACTTTCTTTCAATAAAATCAAAATGTAACTTACCTTCTTCATCATCTTGTCTTTCACGACCTTTCCTTTCTCACTCATAAAGTATTCACCCGTTGCCAATTCTTTATCGACCTAGGGGTGAAAAAGTGACAAAAGTTAACGATATTTTGTCTATTTGTAGTATTTATTTATTCTATGAACCTTGTCCCTTCCCCTCACCTCAGACTCATCTCAGTAAACAATCACAGACCGGAATGCCTCCGTTTACATCTCACTATCGGAGCCCAGAAGGGTTACCATCCTACTAGATCAAACATCTTACATCTAGAAATCTTTCTTCTCAGAATTTTCTCCAAATCCCAAGACAAACAGTTTCATCTTGACACCTACGTAGTAGAGGTTTTACAAATATTGAATCTCACACCTGCCTGTGCAGTTCAGGTAGACTGATCCCTCAATCAAGAAAGAAGTCTTGCTTTGACCCTTAATACATCTGATACTAAGAAAACCTGACACAGTCACATGCAGATGATTGAGAATGTTAATAGGGGGACAGATTAACATTCTGGACAGAATGACATTCTGGACAGAATAACATGGAGTGTTAGCTCAGTGGTTAACGCCGGTGCCTTCCAATCATAAGGTCCTTGGATTGTGTCACTCCAAGATTAATGTATGTCGTCCAGTTACAGAGTTGTTGACAATTCATGATCATGGACGTTAAAATATGAATCTAAGAGACTGACTTCGGTCAGCTTGCGGCTTTGATAAACCAATGAGGCTTCTTCGCGAGTTCCTGCTTGCAGGAGGATTTAAAATACAAACATACATACATTCTCTTTCTTTTGTTTGGGGGTGGGGAAGTGCACCAAGTTGCTGTTTTTTTGTTCTGTGTCAAGGCTGTATCTTGGGTGACTTTTTGACTTAGAAAAAAGACAAAATTACCACAGATATATGAATATTTTGCTTTTACATAAATTTGACCGATTGTCTCATGGTCAACCAATAACCAAGGCCCTGGCTTCAGAATGATTTGTACTGTGAATAATAACACATGTTTCTATTTCGTACAACCTCAAGACAGGTTTTTTTTTCTTTTCAGACGTTTAAAACCGGTTCGGTTATTATGCAAACTGGACGACCAGATCAGAAAACTGACCTTGCTCTCTGGTTGAGATGGCGGGAATGGAGTGTACTCTTTCTTGACTCGTTTCTTGAACGGCTGCTTTCTCTTGGAAAGGTTTTTGGATTTAAACTTTGGAAGGAACCTGTCCCACGACTCGTGCTTCAGTTTCTCGTTCTTCATCAGTTCCCGTTTCAGCATCAGGGTCTGGAAAGAAATGGAACATTTATTTCAGCACTCCACATCTTACCGACACTGTACATGATAGCACATTTCTACAAATGAGAACCCTAGATTGAACACTTGATAGAACCTCAGATCTTTTTTTTTTTTTTTTTTATTTTCTTGCAAAATGTTTACCAATCCGAGCTAACTTTCAATTTTATAGTAGTCATTTGGTTTTTACTGGAGGTTTGTTAATTTTTAATATCTGTTGCCAAGGAGAGAAATTATGTCCTGAAGGGGGAAAAAACATACCCCACCCCCCATTGCTTACCTCTGTCTCAAAAATAAATATTAAGAAAAGTTGTTGCACCTAGTGGAAGGGGTCTAAGTTGAGGGATTCAATGTTCCCATTTGTGGCTAAACAAAATTGTGAAGGTACCTTCGTGCAAGTGGTACCAGATTTGACATTAAGAAAGCTCAAATTCAATGTTAAACTGAGAACGGTCAAAGGACTGACACCCATGGACATCTAAACTTTCTGTGCTCAAACTGGAGTCGGTAGATGGCCAAGTCACCATGAAAACAGGTTTTTGTGGTAATTATGACACACTTTGTCAAATCTTGATAGGACTTAAATCTTTTCATTTATCAATCCACATGAGACACGAAAAATTTACGATCTGTAGGACGTCCTTCAGTACCCTGCATGAAGTACTCAGCTGCTGAAAGCTTACCTTTATATTGTACACAGAGTGTACATTCTTCATACAATCGTTTACAATCTGTAGGACGTCCTTCTGTACCCTACATGCAGTACTCAGTCCCTGAAAGCTTACCTTTATATTGTACACAGGGTGTACATTCTTCATACAATCGTTTACAATCTGTAGGACGTCCTTTAGTCCTCTGTAGGGTCCAACGGCTGACACTGTGTTACCCTGTACCATGACGTAGCACTTGGTCAGAAGCTCAATAGCCTGTATATTCATTGATAAGAAGAAAGGTCAAAACAGTTTCAACATTATTCAGGAGATATTGGAGCATTTTAATAATTCAACAGGTTTTTCTTTGTCATGTGTATAACCTTAGTTCTTGGGGTGTAACAATGCGATTAAAATTTAGAAAGGAACATTTTCACAAAACAATTAAATAGCACAACAATATATTTCACTTTGGTTGCAAACTGCTCTTGGCAAAACCACATAATTTACTTTTCATTTGGAAGTATTTATACATGAATACAAGTTTAAAATTTCTTTTAGAAATCGAGAAAACAATCTCTTCGAGGGGTACATAAGATCATATATAAGTTATAAGCAGTTGAAATCAACTCTTAGTTCTTGCCTGATTCAATTAATACAACTGTTTAATATCTTGTTCATTAATTAGTTAATTGCTAAATGCTATTTTCTTCTTCTTCTTCTCACAAGTCGACAGATTCTTTGCGTATCTGTACTTGCGTATTTGTACTTTGCGTATTTGTACCGTAATCGTGCAAAGATTCCTAAATGAAGACAGAGACAAAAACAAAGGAAGAAAACACAACATATTGCAACTTTGCATTGACCTGATGTCACTCTACCATACAGTACCTTTAAAGTAGAGCCATTTGGTCCAATCAGACGCTGTCTTCTCTTCACAAACCTCTCCTTATTTGGAACTAATCTACCAATCTTGATTATTTCTGCTGATATCCCATCCTCTAGGACTCTCATTGCCTACAAGTCAATAAGAGGAAATAACATTTCACACTCAATCTAGAAAAAGTGAATCTAAATCTCCAAGAAACGGCTGAGCAAAAACACTCCATGGTCACAAACTTACAGTTTTGCAAAAGTAGAGTTTAACATGTCAAAGTACAGATTTTGCCAAACGGTGACAGTTTGTGGCTGTCGTCAGAAGAAATAAGACCCCCCAAAAAAATAGAAGTTATCGTCTACTTCAGACAACATTTAACAGATCTACAAGTGATCCATTATTCTAATTTTGATAACATTGAAATTTTACAGTAACAATATTTGGCAATTATTTCACGTTGTTAAGAAGCTCAATGCCTTATAACTAACACTTCATGTCAGGATGCTATCCAATTTACATTTGTAGAACTTCATTTTGAATATTTAACAAATTGGAGGATCCTTTCCGATGGGGAAACCATGAATATATCCTGGATAAAAGGCCCACCTTACTTTTGCCAACCAAGCATCAGACCACCCGTATGCTGTTATCATTGTGTCTAATGGCACTAATTTTATACGATTTATCTTAGAACTGGTATTAAACAAGTGTTCATTCAGTATGTACAAAATGTTACAGCATGTATACCTGCTCATATGGAACACTTCTGGCCAGCAGCTTTATCATATCCCTTGCTTTGATAATGATGTAAGGATCCCAGGCCTTACGAGTTGTAGCAACTCTCATGCTTCCGCTGATCATATCAAGTTCAGCCTTTAACCCCTGGAGAATAATGTAATCAATTCAAATTCAGCAGAATGCAATATCCATATTTACAGTGGTACTTATTTTTGAGTGTGATCAATGATAAGGAACAGAGTATCTCCATTACATTTATCTAACGATCTGAAGTAGCAAACAGTGACAGATGTCTGTATTACTCTAGTCACATTGGAACAGAGAGTTTTAAAGTCAAGAGTCCCATGACTGCAAATGTTGCCATTTTCAAAACCGGAGGGCGGCTAGCATTGTTCACTCTAAAAATAATAATGAAATATATAGGGAATCAGGAGCTAAAGTAGGGTCATTCAAAGACATACTCTCCCTGTGAGTTAACCCACAAGAAGTAAATGTACCATATACCTGATTTGCATTGTTCAGAATATATTGTTACAACAGAATGCTGAGAATGATAGATATACACTGCATATAAATATTCAGTTAGTACAAAGCTTGTATCCCTATGTCAAATGGTAACAGGAGAAAGTTAACATAATCATGCGGAATGTACTGTAATGCATGTTCAGTCCAGGGATGTTTTGGGGACAAACAAAAGAGGCTTTGAAATGTCCACACTTGAATATATAATACTCACTTGTTCAGATAATGATTTCTGAACCAATGGCCAACATTCCTTTAGGTACTTTTCTCTATATTTGGGGAACAGAGTAGCAAAAGAGCTTTCTTCCAGCATTCCTGTAGGGTTGGATTCTTTGGTGAAATCCGGCTCTTTCCATCCAGGTGGTATCTCAAGTGATGCCTTTTGGCTTTGTTGTTTCTTAGTTTCAGCCATGGTTGAAAATTCTGCATAGCATAAAAGAACAAAGCATAGATATGGTACAGCTTTACCTAGTATCATGATATAATGATCAATCAATATTAATCCTGTTGTTGGGTGAATAAGAAAACTACTGCCTTGTTTGTTCTGGCATTTGGACAAAGATAGACTCCCATCTGCTTTATGTAGTTAAGTTTCTTGACCAGTGTTATCTCCACATGCAGACTCAGGAATGGTTGAGAGATAGAGAGGACAGTGATGTAAAATAATGGCTCCATGGACAGGATAAAATATATTAACTTATTCTCGCCTAGATATTGCTGTAATCAGTAATCACTCTTCCTCTCCTACACTCTGCCCAACCCACACAACCTACCCCATTTTGTGAGTTTTCGAATTAACATTTTGCCTGTCTGTCTTTTCATTAGTAAAGTACCTGTCTGGCTTAAGTGAGTGATGAATTGGAAATAAAATGTTATCAGGAGAATGCAGAGGTGATCCAAAAGGAATACTGTTAATTGTTACAGTGTTAATAATAATTAAGATTGCTGTACATTAACTTGTAGGTAGTGGCTATTGACCCGGCCGCCGGGCCTCTAAGCCCCGCTCGCTATTCACCCGGCTGTACATGTGCATGTGCATACAGCATGGCATTATGTGGATTCTATGCAGGTACCATGCCCAGTTGTGCACAGTCCTGGATCTCATATAAATTTACTGTGTAGGCCTACGTACGTACGTACGTCAGGCATGGCAAGCGCATGTGTTCAGTAGGCCGGGCTATTAAAGTCTGCAATTGCCTGCGCTGAGGATCATCAGCGGCGATCGACCCCCACACAAACAAACGCAATCGCTATTCTCCCGGATACCACCGGGCTAAAAATAGCCTAATGGCACGTCACCGCGCCATTCATTTCGGCAGCCGGGCCGATAAGCCACACTGTTCGCTATTCACCCGGCGGCCGGGCCGATAAGCTCCGCTCGCTATTCACCCGGCGGCCGGGTCAATAGGCCCCACCTAACTTGTATAGCTGAAATTATCGCAGAATAGGTACATGTGATAAACCATCATCATAAGAAATAACGTGTTTCCAATACTTGCAATACATGTGTGTGCTTTATTTCTGTTGATGCTATAATATGTTGGCGGACTAGTTCTTTGGAAACAAAACATCCATTACATACTTACTTATAAACAGACAAAATATTTCAAGTTAAACCACATGAAAAACTCCATTCGAATAGTTTCTTGCACGATGGCTAATTTTGCTGGCAGATACCTATGGAGTGCCAAAAGGGTAAATTCTCGTTGCTACATAAATAATAAACGTACAGATAGATCACATCAAAAATAGTCGAATGAAAAACGATAAACAAGAGGTAAATCCATGGACTAGCAGATCTCATCCCCTCCATGACGGAAGTGATTGTTGTGTTAATTCTGGTTGTGACATGGAAATTTGTCAGTGGTTGGCCAAAGCCCAGGCTCGTAGATAGGCACTGGGGTACCAGCAATTTACGGAGAGGTAGGCCTACCGACAATTTAAGGAGGGGTACAAAAGTCGTATTCAGTAACTTGCGAACTTTTTGTACACAGATGATGACACCCGTGGGGGATGCGGAAAGTAGTCCGAACGGAAGATGTGGGTGTCAACGGGCCTACCAAAGCATTGGCTATTATATGATGGGTAGGATATGGTCAGTTGAAAAGTTCAGTCACTCTGTACTCTAGCGGACAGTGACGAATTAAAATATGTCAGTTCATGCAACAAATGGCGCTACGTAAATGATAAGCGGTGATATGTAGTACCAATCTGAAGCTAGCCTCACTTTCGGTCGAACGTTTCTTATCATGACTATTTCTATGATTTTGAAGGTTGGATGATGAAGGAATCAATTATGACAGGCACTCCGTCACCAGTGTTTCATATTACAGTCACACATATTTTGCAATATGTCCTAGATTCCTGACACACTCAACATTGTAATAGAATTAACCATATCAACCAACACGTTTTACTGCGATGATTTTCGCGATCTTGTCAAGTTGGACAGCATATTGTTTAGATTATAGACCTATCACATAGATCAATAATGGCAGTGGGGTCTGTGTTGACTTTATAATCATGGTAGAAAGTATGTGATAAATTCATGGGCTCTACTTTTTCATATGCGCAGTTCTGAAATACTGTTTGTAACAACACAATCTGCTTAGGAATTCTATAGGACTAGAGGATTGCGTGGGGGTATTTACCAGTGAATTTTGCATTTCACGTTCGCCTGGCTAGCAAGTGATTTGAAGATTTATATAAATCTAATTTTGCTAGTTAAAACAATAAATTAAACACACAAAAAAATGAAAAAAATAATGAAATTATTTGTTTCCAAATTTCTCTGAACTGTGAAGAAGTAGTAGTGACAGACGCCTTTGGACTCACATTTCTAGGATAATAAAGTCTGAACATAAATGCACAAAATGTCAAAAATGACAGGAAAATAAGTTTTTGATCATCACAATCAATATTTATGTATTCAAAGTCATCAATTTTACACAATGATCTATAAAACAAACTGCTTTTCAAATTTCTTTGCTTAACAGTTCTTTATAATTTTGTTCTAAAAATGAAGACATGTGCATAAAACAGATTAAGAACAATATTAAGAAACCAGTGCGATTTGACACAACTTTTAATGGTACGTGATCCAAAATATGATTAAATGACTACAAATGTTAAAAAAAATCAACAACAGAATATCAAAGGATTATCTTTCCTTTTTGTTGCTAGGTGTTCATACCTATAACTTCACTGAATAAAACGTTCAAAACTGTAGAATGTGAAAAACTTTGAAAATCAAACATGTTACATAATCTGTTGAAAACTATCTTACAAAATATACACAATATAAAAAAAACAGCCTATTCTGTATAAATTACTAGTAAAATCTAAAAATCCCTAAATAAGTTACAAGTGTTTGTAAATGTTGGCAAGTTGTTACAGTGTTCTTTGGTATTCCCTTTATTTACACTGTGGAAGGAAAAAAAACAAGAAAAAAAACTGAAGATGATCCTTTGACTTCGAAACCGAACGGACGGAAATTAGAAAATGTCTTTCTCAGTGTATAAAATAAAAGTGAACTTAAATAATTAAAATATTTTAAATTTTAGAAACTGTACATAAGTTCACACTGAATGAACAGTGGCTAAGTCTTACATACTTAAGATAAGGTGACCAGACGTCCCCGATTTTCAGGGACAGTCCCCGATTACAGTGTGCTGTCCCCGATGAACAAGTGTCCCCGAAAATGTCCCTGATTCGTCAAAATGTTCAGGAATTTCGAAAATATCCCACATTATTAGTAAAATATTTGTAAAAACAAAATTTAGTCAAGTGTGCAGTCGCAGAACGGAACTAATCAGTATTTCAGGTGGGCCAGTGTAAAGTGGAAACACTGTTAAAATATGCTAGATCGATCTAGCCTAGCACTCGTTCGTAAAGTAAGTAAATTTCATCTAAGAAAAAGCTACATTTTTGAAAATAAAATTGATTTAAAAAGTGCTTCTAAGTATCACCATTTTACATCTAAGCACCTAAGGCACTTGAAAATTTGACACCCCCTCCCCTTAGACCCCTCCCCCATATCAGTCACGCAATAAATGTCCCTGATTCTGTTGGTTTAACCCATTTACCACTTGTCATTTCCAATTTCTGGGATGACATCTTCAGCATTTTGTGTGAGATGGTGCCAAGTCACGAGTTGCACTCTGTACTGCCATGATTAAGTTGGTTTCCCATTTGCTTATAAATCTAAAAATATACCTCCCAAAATCATGGATGAAACCAGTTTGATGACTGGGTACTCACTGACACAGAACAATGAAATGAACTCTACTACTTACTGCATGTAGAAGGAAATAAATAATCCTGTCAACACACTGCAAAATGCTATTAAAAATGTTTACACTTTACATACTTAACATTTCCATTCTCCCCAGTCCAATTTGTATTGATATACTCATCACATTAAAAACACTCATTATTGCACATTCTAACTTAAAGATTCTTATGTACAAATAATTTACCACGATTATAAATGCATACACCTGTATCTCTTTTCATACGTTATATCAACTTTCCCACAAGTTTATCGAAATAACTATCACGACATCCAGTCAAAACTGTATGCAGTTGCTATTGACCAGAGTAGATGGTATTTGCTGGTAATGCTTTTCAACAGTAAAGAACATTACACCAAGGCAAACAGCTGTTGCAGGAAATCTCATATTCCGATAAACAAAAATTAAAAATGTAATCCGTATACTAAAATTCACACTGAGATTGGAAAAACTGATTGGAGAAATGTTTGAAACCGACAAAAATGTTGCCATCGGTTGTGACTTTCGTCATGTAAACGTTCGTGGTCTGCGTCCTACCGCTGGGTCTACGGACACGACCGCTAGCTAGGTCTACGCACCAATGGTGCCAAGGACAACGCACGCACAGGGAGCTATCTGGCAGGACTTCGATGTCACCTAGATGGAGAGGACCACCTACATTGAAAGAGAGAGGGGGAAAAAAACCAAGAAAAAACCTTGACAGTTAGAACAAACAACTTTATGTGTAAATGTTTTTCATGTGTTTTCAAATGTTCTTGAAAGACTGAAACTGTGGAAATATAACATCTTTACAAAACAGGAATGTAAAGTTGTTGTACGATTATTAGTTTGCAAAGCACAGAGTTTAAGTATTACTGTTACGAAAATAGACCTCACATCTCTTAAACGAGAGTATCACAAGAGTAAAGAAGACACTACTGTGATCCTTTCTGCCCAAAATTTTCCAAAGCACTTTGATGGAGGTTCTATTCATTAAATTATTGCAGGGTGTTCATTCGGAGATTCTTATTGTTGCCATTGTGGCATACACATTTAACCCCCTTCCTTTCCACTCCACTCCTCTATGGTAGAAAATAAAGAAACCATGGGCTATCTGTAATAGTTCACATAGTTTTACTAAAATTTGGCAAGTCTATCTTAATCTGTTATTCACCTTGATGAGGACATTTTTCTTTCACTGCAAAAACTTCCTCCCCGAGTCTAAACAACGCCACCTCTTCACGATTCACTTCCACAACTTTGCCAGTTCTTAAGTTGCTTCCTGTAGTTTCACGCTTTCTCCTCGGCTTGACCTTTGGACTGGAGTCAGACCTCACATAGTCGTTAGACCAATCAAAGAGATCTAGAAATTAATCAGAGGAATGAAACATAGATATGCATTGTTAGCTTTGCCAAACAACCATTCTGCAAAAATGATGCTAAGCACAACTGGAGAATTGCTGATGATCAGAGACTTACAAGGATTTGGTATACCTTGGCTGTGAACAGCCAATGGGCTTTGGGACTGAAAACAACTATTTGACGGCTCGTTCCTCTGTAATTGAGAAATTTATCAGATGTTGAGCTACCCTCTTGCTTATATGAAGGCTTCACAACATGCTAGTTTTAATCCAATTATTTGGCTGGGCATTTGAATGAACCATTTGTATGCTTCCTAACAATTGAGCTTCACAAAACTTTAAATCCCAATACCAGTAAATCCTACGGTTTGAATAATACATAGGCCTAAAGTAGCTGGTTGGATTAAAAAAAGCACTGGTTATGTGAAACATTGACCACTTTTTTCGGTCAGAGAAAAAACGGTTAATAAACTGCTTATCTACTGCAATAATCAGTACTATAAACAAATTATTAAAGATTGGAGATGAGGACCTGATCCTTGCAGGATCTTCTTTGGAGGCAAGCTTAAACAATAAAAGGGAAAACAGGTTGAAGAGACACAGGGGACAGACATGTTAATTGGTCGACTGAACAATGAATAGGCTGCAATTAGACCGGACAATGGTCAGTGAGATTGAAGTGTTACAAGTAATGAAAGGTTTGACCACTGGAAATGAAAAGGAGTATAAATATGAGAGGCGTGGCAAAGGAGGCTAAGGAGTTCAGAAGGGAAAAGAAGAAAGAAGGGAGGAAAGAAAAACAAAATACAATCTTGAGAGTTTTTAGTTGACATTATCTGCGGTTGGAAGGAAAAGGGAAGGGAAAACATGAGCTGGATGAAAACTGGTCAGCCGTTCCCTTCTAATGTTGGATGCAGAAACTACAAAGTTGAATGTTGCAAGGGTAGAAGTGTCACTCACATACTAGTTTCATAGTGTTGACTACTTAGACAAAAAAGATGATACCCAAAACATTTCCTGCACTTTTGAAGAAAATACATCAAGAGGAAACCAAAAATGCAGTTTCAATAAAGATAGAGCTTTAGAGGATGCAAACTGTTATGCTTCTTACTGAAGAAATCCCTAACTCTTTTTGTACAGTCTTCAACTTTGTGACTAAATCAAGCGAAACACTCTGCCACAGCTAGAAGTTAACAGCCTAAGTTTTTGCTTAGGCCTGCTGTAGGTGAACTAACTAGACTAACAGTTAGTAACAGTAACACAGGACCTTGAAGTAAAATCTAACATTAGGCCTAGGATAACGTTATAATAATAGTAGTTATATAAACAAAGGTTGTTCACGATCGTAACCTCAAAGAACCGACCAAAAACGCTCAGACTATGAATTACCATTAATCCGCAAATTGTCCACCTTGAAGTACATCAGTTTTTCGTCTTTCTCGTTCATTTGGTCTACGGTGAATTCATGGTTGTTTTCTGGTTTAAGCTTCATAATGTGTAGTATATTCGTTTCACAACAAGCTTAGGATAAATATGTACGTGTGACGTACTAACGAGTCTCATATGTTAATGATATTGCGTCTAGTACATTCTATGGTAGTAGTAGTAAGGCAAAACCATTTCCACGAAATCACTAGCACTTTGATTGACAGCAGACGATGGTCTTTCGTAGCAACGCGAAGTCCGTAAACAGGTAAACAAACAACAGTCGCTTTGACACGCCCCTTCCAAAATTGGCAAAAACGAAAAGTCGTGATTCAAGTGACTAGAGAGAAAGATGTTACTTTCCTCAAAAGTGAAAACATAGAAGTGATTGATTTGAATTGGAGGTCCACATCGACTGACACAAACGTGCTATGCCTGAAATTCTACAATAAAAAATCAGACCTAGTAGAGGCCTGGTACA
Organism: Apostichopus californicus; assembly: GCA_020650975.1. Lineage (NCBI taxonomy): Eukaryota > Metazoa > Echinodermata > Holothuroidea > Aspidochirotida > Stichopodidae > Apostichopus > Apostichopus californicus. The sequence goes on from JAIPMN010005330.1 coordinate 21,561, forward strand.
AACTTCTGTCTCGTGGTGGTGTTCATAAAAAAATGATCGATTATTCAATAAACTTTAGTCTGAGTATAGTTCATGTGATTTCTGATTTGCTTACTTCTTCTTTCATCATAAAGTACCACCACGTAAGCAAACATTATGACTGAAGATTCGCGGTCCAAGTAAATGGTACCGATGTTCTTCAGTCTCCTTTCTTTGTACTTTTCAAAGGGCCGGAAACCATCCCGTTGATGATGTATAAGTGTCACGCATGAGTAGCCTCAATTGAAGACTAAAGATGACCAGTGGCTGTAAACAGGATTAAATGGTTTCTTTGTTACGCCCTGTAGCGGAAGGCCTTCATGTTAGTCACGTGTAAGGTGGTTTACACACAAATCCACAATGGCATACCTGAATGAGTCATGGCCATAGTTGGCAGGCGGGCCTAAATGTAACTTCATGAAGGGTATGTATCGTGATGCATATGGTATTTATATCGCGTGTAATAAGTTTTGGTTCATAGATGGCTTTACTCAAGGGCGTAGGAACCGGGGGTGCTGGGGGCGCCAGCCCCTTCCCCCCAGTGAAAAATATGGGGGGCGGAAGTATCATTCCGCCCCCCCCCCCCG
>JAIPMN010005330.1:22300-32712 GCA_020650975.1 Apostichopus californicus
CAGCCCCCCCCCCCCCCACTCAAAAGTACCTTCCTACGCCACTGGCTTTACTACATCAAACAATTAATTGAACATCGGTTATATGATCTTTTTCGTTGCTTTCGAAATGATGAACACCGGCTTATGCCAAGCACTCTTATTTCGCTGAGTTTTCAAAGAGTTATTCAGAGACACACGTTTAATCTGTCTCACACAGTCCGTACAGCCCAGACTAGTCCGTACCCCTCAATCTCTCCACACCCACCCCATGCGGCATGCACCACACAAAAAGTAGTTGAATCACTTATCCCATGTCTTTGTAAGATTTTTGTCAGCCTGAGGTAGGGCTAATATACAAGCCAGTAGCACTTAGCTACGTTAGCATATTGGTGTGACTAATTCTTACATGGCGCGGTTTTCCAAATGATGTATGACATATTTTTGGATATATCACTCTTGTAGAACAAGCAAATGTGATCTCAGATGCACCCCAAACCATAATTCTTTTGATTTTTGTTGTTTTAAATGTTTTGACCTTTGAATGGATATGGTTTCATGCAAAATTTAAAATAGTGAAGTCCATATAATGTAATTGTTTAAGAGAACATAAACTAGAAAACTGAAAGTTTGAAGAAAACAAACAATTTGTGTAGTTGTGTATTTATTTGTCATGACATCACACTTGTTTGATACAAACTCAGCTGAAGATATTTTGAAATAGCAATTAGATAATAAATGAAATTTATACAGAATTCTTGGATTTTGATCCTCATTTAAAACTTCAAACTGTTTCTTTTCAGTGTGTTCCGTTCTTCGTTTACTCAAAATTATATACCTCCGTAACGCATAGGAGGCAAAGTGACCTCAAATAATCGCCTTGTCGCAATTTGTGATTACTGATTACCCCATCAGTTTTTAAAGGAACTGCGCAAGGTGTGACGGGATTGACAGTCGGAGAAACTGCTTCAAAGGTACCTAGGCCTATGGATAGGATTAGGATATACGTTAGTAGAAAAGTTACGAAGACTAACTGATTTTGCTGTTCCGTCGGGAAATGTAAGGTAAGGAAGAATTTTCAGTAACATGATCATTTTTTGTTCTAGGTTTTGTGACTTTATGTTTGTTTGGTTGCCTATAACTGTTTAAGACGCTTTTCCCTTTGGGGCAATTCTTTCTACTCTGGGTTTGCCACTGGACTGCCTAACGTTCACATCTTCACTGTTGTGTACTTATTAATTATCGGCCTAATGTTATCGAATCTGTTCATGATGCTGGCCAAAGGCTATGGCTAGCCCTATCGTATTTCTATGCGATTGGGCAATTTGTGATCAAGTTAATTGTTTGCAACAAGCGACGTTTATTTGACATTTAACACAATTGCTGAAGTGCGGGACTGCCAAGGTTGGGTTTATACAAGGCTAGGCTTATTTAGACCTATGGTTAGGCTAGCCTAGGCATAAAATTAGTGTAACAACTACTAGTTTATTGTTGATATTGTTATCACGTTTAGGATTTAGCCTCAAGTAGAGGAATTTGGATTCTGTATGAAAAGAAACACTTTCAAGATTTCAAGATGTTCAATTAAAAACATCAGAGTGAAATTAAGCAACTGCATTGAAATTTTATTTTTCTACAGAAATATTTTTTGACTTTGTTTTTGTTTTAGCTGCAAGTCCACTGTAGACTACCAATTAATGGTAACATGTAAGAGCAAGCAAATTATCTTAACATCTGTCTGACTTGTGTATATTCTTATTCTACAGAGCCTTATTGGGCTAATGCCTCCCAATATGGAAAATGGAGGTGGGGGAGAAAAAAGTATCTTTGACGAAGAGAACGAACCGGTAGAAGGAGAAATTGCCCAGACAGATGACCAGGACTCATCAGAGGAAGCAAGTAGCGAAGATGGTTTTGATGAAGGTTTGTATTCATATATGTATTTATATTAATAACATATTTCACTATGTAAGAACAGTGCTTGAGGTTCCTTGTAAACCGTTCGTAGCATATGTGCTATCGGCAGTGTTAGCAAATTCGGCAGTGGGGGGGGGGGCTGGGGGCATGGGAGTAACTTAAGAGGACAGTGGCACAAATAATAACTTTTTCAGATGACATCATTGGTGCAATTTCCTGTTTAATTCTTATAGTATTTTCTATGTCAGATCATATATTTTGCATTGATTTGTTTTGACAGCCAATCTTGTCACATCGGCAATCAAACAAGGAAATCAAGTTTTCAACAAGATTTTGCCATGTTACAAAAGGAAAGAAGAAAAAAAAACCACCTTTATCAGGAAATGATTTATTTGGGATCTCATAGCAAAATGCAAAATAATTTGAACACTTTTCTTAATATATAATGTAAAACTCTGTAAAATGTTATATTGGTAACTACAAAATGTGATCACTAATTTATTCTGTAAACGAGAAATGCGTAACATTAACAGTTGGGTCCAAAGCACTTTTTTTAGGCAAAGAAATAATATTCATTTACATTAGTCTTGTCATTTCAATTTATTTTTTGGTTGTTAAGATGATGGAGATGAGGAAGAAGAGGATGATGAGGATGAGGAGGAGGAAAGTGATGGTGATGGTCAAGATGAGGAGGAGGAGGGCAGGAAAGATTGTGACATTGGTGAAGAAGTCTCGGAGAGTGAATCTGATGATGACTGCGACAAGTGTCCAATATGCTTGTTACAATTCAGAGATAACGACATTGGTGTCCCAGAGAGCTGCGATCACACCTTTTGCTTGGATTGTCTCCAAGAATGGGCGAAGGTAAGTGGCATATCGGAATTTCCTCTCATTCTAAAAGATGCACCGGATTATCCGGGAATAAATCCATCTTGTATTGATGACAAAATTATACTCCTCAGGTCACAATTTTTCTTAAGTTGTTTACAAGATTCATTTTAAATGTGTCGTATATTTTAATTTTACAAAATGACTCGGGAGTGATATTAGACAGTTTAAAATTTGCTGGTTGAATCTTCATTGCTGAAGTGATGCAAGCCTAGAACCTCAACCAACAGATTACAGGTGAATAATTTAAAATAAAAATAAAATAAAACTGTTAGCAAACTGCTTATCCACTAGAGAGCCTGTGTAGGAGAATGTGTAAAAGTAAGTTGGCCTGACGTTTCGATCCCAGCAGGATCTTCAAAGGCTAAATGACAAGTAACAGGAACAGAAGGGACAAAAACACGCACAGAATACAGACAGGTTAATGAGCATGGTGAACACAAGGAGATAGATGTAAGGGGATTAGTAGACAAGGGATGGAGAGAAGAAAGAAAGAAACCAACAGGGCAAGAGAAGAGGTAGGAGATAAACAGTGGAGGGACAAAGAGAGGATTAAGGGAAGGGGGTAGGGAATAATTTAGTGTTCAGATTTTGTGTAGCAGTTTTGGAGGCTCTGAATTTTGTCTCTTCCTGTGTAAAAAAAGCAAAACTTCTATACATCTTTGGACTTAAATAGCAGTTTCCATTTTGCATAGCATTTTGTGATGCGATACTGGGTAAATTATTCCATGCATTTTGCATAGGACTTTGCGATGTGATACCGGATAAGTTATTCTCTGAGATCAATTGGTTGTTTCATTCCTCTAGTAACTTTGGTAATATATTCTGCAGGGATGTGGCCACGCTGGGCGGCACTGGGTGGCCCCGCCCAGCACTAAAAATTATCGCCCAGCACTGTCTAAAAATCGTGATTCCCGACCAGCACTATTTTCATCTAAAATTCCAACATTCCTAACAATATATTCAACATAAATTGAAACAAAAATTAAGAAATGTAAATTGTTAGCAAAACTAGTACATTTGGCATCTGAGCACCTTCAAAAATTTCACACCCCCTCCCCCTTAGACCCCTCACCCAGGACGGCGATCAGTATACCCGGCACTCAGGAAATCCTGGGCACATCCCTGATTCTGTATGCAAAAAGTATCCATAGCATTTCCCCTTCGCCCCAAAATATTGCCATCAGAGGTGGTATGTAGCAAAATCACTGGACAACACAAAACAATGCCAGTTTGATATGCAATTCTAGGTGCAGTCACAGGCCACACGATAAGTATGGTGACAATTATCCGTCAAAAAAATGGCTTGAGTTTTGGTACCGTATAGAAGCTATGTGTTACTACTTATCATTAGTAAATTTTTATTGAGCTGTTCCCATAAGCCTGTAAAGTAACTGATGTGTACGATAATTCAGGAAAATGCCAGTGGGAACTTTAATTTAGCCAGTCAATTTCTTTTAAGGGCTCGCATTATGTCGCCAGTGGCTTAAATTGTGAAATTCTAGGTCTGAATCATCAAGAAATTGTAAGGTTAGGCCTCGGGTCCGGACAAATACGGTCAGTAACTCGTCGTCTTGAAAATGCACTATATGCACAGTATTTTGGTGAATGAAGAAAACAAGGGCTACTCAAAACTTCATTTCATTAGTACCGAAAGCAACGGAAATCTTGCTTTCATATTCTGCAACTAAGTGTGTGATCTGTACAAATTTGTAAGTTCTGTCAATTTCTGCTCTCTTCACTTCAAGAACATGACCACGTGTCCGGTCGATCGAAGTATCTTTGAATGTATCCTCGTAAAGAACTCTGTCGGCGGCGAAGTCGTGAGGACAATCAAAGTGGACAAGAAGAAAGCGGAAGACCCCATACCCGAAGATGATCTAACCTTCTGTGAGGTAAAACGATACGATACAAGCTTCTTAAAATATGGATGTGTGAAGTTTTTGCGCCAAAACTGTGCAAAATATCAATGCAAAGTTCCTGTTTTCAGTTTGGGTCTAAAAAGGCAATTTTTTTAAGTTGCTAAGTCATGTATGGTTTAATATAAAATCAACTTACAGTATCTCAGCACTTAACCATTTTGCATTGTTCGAAAGACAATATAGGGCATGAGGACACCTGATTCAGACAAATTCTTTCTTATTACAGTAGGTACTTTATTGTCATGCTTCAAAGCACTTGCACTAACAGTTTGAGTGAAATAAATATCGTGTTTTCTATCTTTTCAAGGTAAGGAACTGCTAGTACGGTATTAGTAGTAAAAGTGCATTGATGCATCATGATATGAGAGGATAGTACTGAGTAAGCACTGGAAACTTGTTCTGAATGGGAACAAAAATTGTTTAAAAAAGTTATTGTTTTAAGATAATGGAAGACCTTGAATGCAGGTCCTCAATTTGGTCATATGTTATTATAGTAAGTAATGTTAGCACATGAAGAAATAACTATATGCATAAGTTCATAGCCTAGATATGCCTCGGAATGTACCATTTGGCATATAACTTTTTAATTTTGAATTCGTGGGAGGAATCCTCAGATAGTGACAGTCGGCTTCCACAACCTCAGTCCTATATAAAATCCTGGATCTGCATCTGGTATGATCAGGATTTAACATAAAGAATGAAATCATCAAGGGCGTAGGAACCGGTGGGGCTGGGGGGGCGCCAGCCCCCCCAGTGAAAAATATAGTGGGGCGGAAGTACCTTTCCGCCCCTCCGCTCCGCAAGTCAGAAAACCCCTTTTTCATTTCCAAATGAGAAAAAAATCTCATTTGGAGCACCAAATTGCATCTAAGGCCAGGTGAAAATGCAAAATTATTTACAAAATGGTGTTGAAGTGTGCTATATTGCACCAAATTGCATCTGAGGCCACCTGGAAATGCAAAAAAAATCCAAAAAAAGACCCCTCCCCCAGGCCGGCCATCAGTCTTCAGCCCCCCCACTCAAAAGTACCTTCCTAAGCCACTGGAAAAAAAAAAAAGTAGAGAAGCAGAACTCAATCCAAACATCATAAATGATACATTGTGTCAACTTGTCTTGTAGCAGGATATAGTACTTTGAAGAGATGTTCTGATCACATTTATCAATAAAATTAAACGTTTCAAAGACATACGCAAGTTATCTCTGTTGATCTATACTTTTAGATGTGCGGTCACAGTCACCATGAAGACCGCCTTCTCTTGTGTGATGGTTGCAACCAAGGCTACCATTGCGAATGCCTTGAGCCTCCCTTGGAGTCCATCCCCGTCGAAGAATGGTTCTGTCCAAATTGCGCCCCCACTCACCAGGGTAAGTCTGACGTCACCCCACAAAGTTCAAATTGGTTGGATGTGTTTGGCAGTCATATGACTTCGCTTCATAAATATTCATGAGTACACCATAATTCGCTAGGTATAGGCATACATACTGCCTCGGAGGTGCTAATACCTGAAGATTTACATGTTTTGCTAGCTGTCAACAGTCTCATGGTAGATGTTTCAACTAGAACAGTTTGATTGCTACTATTAGTGCAAGAAATGCTGTGAAAATAACTACAAATCATTTGCACTGAAATGTTTTATTGATTACATTATTGAATTTACAGAGAAGTAGAACATACATGTTGGGTACCTTTAATAAAATAACCGAAATGCTGAAAATAACCATGGGCTTTAACTGTTGTGGGAATCAACAAAGTGAGCAAATATATGCTGCCTGGTTAATAGAGTCACTGACAGAGGTAAAGCCTGTATTAAGCTAGCTGTGTATTGAAAATGTTAAACACAAAACATGAAGAAAAACGTTTTCTGTTTGATGAACGTTTGAAACCGATTAGCAACAGCGGAAGGAAAACATGGAATTAAGAATCAGCTCAGGATGATAATAATAATAATTTAAGAATTTGTAAAGTGCTTTTATCCAGTTAATAAAAACTGCTCAGAAGCACTGCAGGAGCAAAGTACCCAAAATGGACACAACTGTTATGAAACAAATAGATACGCATTCATGAATAAGAACGTCTTGAGTTCTTTCTGGAAAGTTGACACTTGCTGGATTGTTTTCAGAGGTAAGGGGAGAGTGTTCCAGAGCTGTGGAGCTGATCTAGCAAAGCAACGTTCCCCATAGGTGGAAGTGCAAACAGTAGGATAGGTGGATTGTTAGTGTCGTTTCCTGTAAAATGGTGCTTGGCCAAGAGGCACAAGATAATAGTTATGAACTAAACAATTCTGATATAAAAATTGTGAAAGATTTGTATCACCAAACAACACTAATGGTTTGATTATCGTCTCTTATGCTTCAGTGTCAGATGAGAGCAGTGATGATGAAGGAGAGTACTTTAGCAACCTTAGGAGGGACATGCCCCGTTATGTGCCTCGTACCAGCATCACTGAGAGAGTCCGCAGGAGGGTGCATGAGGCCAGGAGAGCTATCCAGCTAACGGAAACACCATCGGTGAGTCTTCTTTAAGACCTGTAAGTGCTCACATAAGGCAGCATTACGAAGGTTGGGAACAGCATGGTCTTGACAGTTTTATGGGTAAAATTAATATTTTGAAGTCACGAGAAGGTACTACCTTCGGCTGTGAAGACAAGAACTTTTCATTAATAATCAAGGAATTTAAATTTACAAACACATAGGAGACTAAATCTCGTCTTACAGTCACGCTTCTAAAATAATGGGTAGCAACCGCAAAGATGCTTTTATTTTTGGTCACAAGCTGTGCAGCGGAAAGACAAAAAAAAATATGATCAGTAAATCTTTGCGATGGCAAACGGACAGTAAATTTCCTCACTGACACACAAAGGTGCCATTGTTCACAAAACTTTTCATGTTAATGTGCAGCAATCAATTATGAATCTCCAAGGAGTGTATATTGGGTGATTTAAAGCCTATATATAGAAATTTATGTGTCGTGACTGAGTCTGGAGAAACCAGAACCTGAGTTGCCAAGGAATATTGTTTGGGAAGTTGGGTCTAAAAATATCGCAATTATTGATACGAGTTCTAGGAGATGAGCATATTGTTAGCTTAAAGATGATGCCATCCTTACTGCTACCAGGTTTTGTGGCTTAAGTTACACTTTCATTCCACTGTCATTCTTGTATGGTCATTTTAAAGTGCATGAATCACAAAACCGAGATTGTTTGTGAAACTTATTCTGGGGTATTGAATTAGACACGACTGAACGCTTTGTACCAACCATCTGTATCGTTTCTCCTCGGAACCGTTGCAGGTCAGTTCCTCGGCCGTGCCAAACGCCGCTCCTCCCGCACGCAGAAAGACGGTGAGAAAGGCCACCAGGAAGCGAAGACGCAAACCGGGGCCGAAGAAGAAGAGAAAGACCACAAAGAGGAAGACCACGCAGAAAACCAACAAAGCAAAGGGAAAAAAGAGGAAAACAACTCGAAAGAGGAAGAGGAAAACGAGGAGACAGAAGGGCGGCAGGAAAAAGGCCCGAACAGCTAAGTCAGTCTTGCCCATTACGCCAAAAGCTAGACTGGCAGGAAAATTAGGTCTCTGCAAACCAAGAGTCGGGAGTGTGATTCCTGCACGCAAAGGTGGATCGTACGACAACTCCCTGGGTGCCCTCCGATCTCGCATAGGACTGGCGCCGCTCTCCCTGCGAGGAGACCAGTACGCTTTAGAGGACATTGCGTGAGTAGTTTAGTGTTTTTGTTTCTTGGGGGGTTTCATTTCTTGAAAAAATAATATCTCATGAGGGGGAAGGATAGACCTTATAGTGCTAGTATTGAGCAAGATAACTTGGGCTGTCAGGATAGGTATCAGGGGGTTCATGCTGATAGCAGAATAAATATCTAGATTATTTTGAGGAAAATTTTTAAGGAAGCTTCATGCATTTCTTTGTAGTATTCTTTCTTGATACTATGAATGTTTTGTATGCATGTGTCAAATTTTGACAATCTTGTTAACCATCTTTTTTTTCTCTCTCCAGGGATGAGGCTGGTCCTGTGGCCGTACCCAGAATATCTTCAGTATTGAGAGGGTAAGTCTATTTGCAATACTGATGATATTTGTCAATTATGGACTTTGTAAGTGATCATACGCCTTGGGTGTTAATTTCAAAGCAGCACACATCAGCTCAAGAAATCTTGCTAAAGTGAAATCCTGAAATCAGAGAAATATTCTGGAGCAAAAAAAAACAGACGAAATCAAACTTTGATTTATTTGACTGTAATATTTCTGTATTGTGTCATAAGATAGTCTTGTAAAATGTTGTTATTGAAAATAGATGTGCTGAAAAATGCTAGTAGAAAGATACATGAAGAAGCATTAGAGTTTCCTTAAATTTGCACCAACTTGTAAAATTCTGTCTCTTTTCATGTTTGGTGTGCTTTGTTTGCTTTGTTTGCTGTTTATTGTTCCCAGCACCAAGTTGGACTTTCTGTCAATTTTGCTGAATCCCTTTTCTGCAACCTAAAGATTCTAACTTAGTAAATATGCCTTTGTAACTGACAGTTTTACCCAGTGTGAGTTTTTGCAGCATATATGAAAGCCCCCAATTTTCCCCACATTTGCTGCAAAGATCCGTACTAAACGTTTTGTTTGTAAAAGATATGCACAGGGAAAAAAATGTCTTATGTTCATGAAAATGCATTTACTTTCGGATATACACTTCAATTTATTCCTACTCTGATAGTTAATTCGATAAAAGAAAACCATTTTGGAGGTAGGTTTGTCGTTTATTTGACAGAGTTATTTTAGTCTCTTGTCCTAGGTTGGTTAAGCTTCATTTATATGACAATGTTATTCATTTTCTGGTCTCTAGTCCTAGGTTGGTTAAGCTTCATTTATATGACAATGTTATTCATTTCTAGTCTCTAGTCCTAGGTTGGTGACGCTTCATTTATATGACAATGTTATTCATTTCTGGTCTCTAGTCCTAGGTTGGTAAAGCTTCATTTATATGACAATGTTATTCATTTCTGGTCTCTAGTCCTAGGTTGGTTAAGCTTCATTTACATGACAATGTTATTCATTTCTGGTCTCTAGTCCTAGGTTGGTTAAGCTTCATTTATATGATAATGTTATTCATTTCTGGTCTCTAGTCCTAGGTTGGTAAAGCTTCATTTATATGACAATGTTATTCATTTCTGGTCTCTAGTCCTAGGTTGGTAAAGCTTCATTTATATGATAATGTTATTCATTTCTGGTCTCTAGTCCTAGGTTGGTTAAGCTTCATTTATATGACAATGTTATTCATTTCTGGTCTCTAGTCCTAGGTTGGTAAAGCTTCATTTATATGACAATGTAATTCATTTCTAGTCTCTTGTCCTAGGTTGGTAAAGCTTCATTTATATGACAATGTTATTCATTTCTGGTCTCTAGTCCTAGGTTGGTAAAGCTTCATTTATATGACAATGTTATTCATTTCTGGTCTCTAGTCCTAGGTTGGTTAAGCTTCATTTATATGACAATGTTATTCATTTCTGGTCTCTAGTCCTAGGTTGGTTAAGCTTCATTTATTTGACAATGTTATTCATTTCTGGTCTCTAGTCCTAGGTTGGTAAAGCTTCATTTATATGACAATGTTATTCATTTCTGGTCTCTAGTCCTAGGTTGGTAAAGCCCGTAGAGCCAGCATCAAGTCCTCTTGACCTCCTCAGTAGCATCCTGGCCGGTCAGGATCTTCTC
>JAIPMN010005331.1:0-10348 GCA_020650975.1 Apostichopus californicus
CAAAAATGATAATTGCATAGAATTCTGTTGTGGTTTATATTGTGACGACTATAAAAAGTATCATTTTGGTATTAACAAAAAAGTTCATCTCTCACTTAAGGTGGCCTACTCCTATTAGAGTCTATATCCATCCGCTCGATTGTTCTCCTTCAGGAAAAGTGCCAAAAAGCAGCAGGAGAACATCTTTTTCGACCTGTTATCAATCATGATCTAGTTTTTTGTGGCGTGCATGTTGAAGAGCATGAATGGAAGTACATGTGGTGAAAAAATTGGGTCAATTGAGGCAATTTTAGACCCCTTCTAAATGTAGTAGTCAGATGTTGTAAGACATAGAGATTTGTTTTCTGGTCAATGGTTCACTTTTTTGTTTAGCTTGTCATGGTAATATTTCTATTTATCCTAATTCGAGATGATGATTATAAGGATATTTTCTGGCCCAAGGTCATATAGAGCTACTCAAGGCCTTTTTATACCATTTGATTTGACATGGGGTATTATTTTTATAAATAAATTTATAAATAGTTATATGATAGATTATTTTGTGTATATTAAATATATGTTATGTATATTTATATTTAAATATTAATTAAGATAATTTATTTGGCTAAAATTCTAGTTTCATATTTGAGCTGTGTACTCGCAAACTTTCCCTTTATCTGTCTGTCCACATCTCTTCCATGCTGCTATTTTGATGAAACTGATGGAGCCTATAATGATGCATGGTCAGTGGGCAAGGAGGGTCTTTAAGAAATTGTAGTTAAAGGTCATCAGGGGATCTAATTGTTTGAAAACTGTTGAACACTGTCAACTTAATGGCTTAGGAGCATTTCAAAGTAATCCCATAAGTATTCTCAAGATGTTTTATCGGAAAAGATTTTGACAATTTTGTAAAGATAAGTTTTCCCAATTGTCCCATAAATATATATTTAGTTTTAAATGTTCTTAAACCTTTAGTGTTTGTTACTTTTCTTTATGAGCTGACTTTTAAATGGAATGCTTATTTTTCACATTTTGCATTAATACTGAATGTAAATAAAAATTACCATGAAATTTACAATGTGTGTCACTATCTCATTTCTTAACTAATTAGTACTTAATTAGTATCTTAAACTAGTCTTGTGACCTAAATAAGTAGTCACAGTTGCAATGACTAATATTTTTGGTCACTGGACTAAGCTTTGGTCGATAGAGGCATCGTAGTAGGACTAATTTTAATAAGTCAGAAAACTTGATTTAATTAGTCACAAAACTAATGTTATATTGTCAAATGACTAGAAAAAACTGGTCGATAGAGACATCGTTGTGACTATTTTTTTTTAGTCATATTGACTAACTATTGTTTACAGTGTAGGCTATAGCCATTGTGGATCATTCGGGGTGAAAGTATGTTTGTTCTACAAGCTTAAGTGAATACGGACCATGACAACCAATATTTCATCATGCCTCTTCCGAACCTAAGCTATCCTAATAATAATCTTGTCTCGGAGCTTGGATCACATAACGGTTATTTTTGAAAACATGCCCCTACTTCATTCACGCCTTGTCCCAATATATCATGCAGCCATAGTTCTTAGTATTCATTCCGGTCAATGCGACGAGAAAGGTCTGTAGTCATCCTTGTAAACAAGTTGATTAGTAAACCTGTTTCTTTTCGGAGGTGGAGAGAGGGCGGCGGTGCGAAGGCGGTGGCGGTACAATGTCCATCGCATGAAAGATACACCATCCGACGTCGTCACAACTTAGCTGCGAGGTAGTCGCTTTCATTAATCACGTGACTCTTGGTGATAGAGTTGATATTCGGACACCCTACAGTAATGGTAGATATAGAAGGACTTTAAAAGTTTCTACGTGCAAAAAACCATAATTATTAATGTTTGACATTAAATGATGCTAAATTTCAATTGAATTTACACGTATTGAAGATAAGAATTACATGGAGAAAATTTGAACTAAATTAATAAATGGGAATATATTTCGGAGTATTCGCATACCATTAAATCGATCGTAACACGCGTCTCTGCCATTGGTTTTCTTCTTTTTGTAATTAAATGAAATAACCGATGGACGGTCATTATACCTTAATGATTCTGAACTACCATTCTAATCTTATGCATGTTTTATCGGTGTTTAGCAAGTACTCTTTTCTCTCATTTAACACCTAGAGACAGGAAATAAATCACATCACTGAGTTAAGAATCTGCGTCTTTTAGTGATGTCTCGCTCAACTCGTCCATTCTAATATAGGTAACTTATGATTACTTTCTCACCACTCAACATCATACAAAGTCGAAGTTCTTCTTTAATTATATCCAGAACATCACGGACTCCGTCAGATCCCTGGAAAAGATTCGGAAACTTGAACACATAAAATATACACATGCATAACCCTGATGTTGAAGGTAAAAATGAAATTCGCACGACGAGTTGTATTATAAGTTTCAAGATTAAAACTTACAGAAAAAAGTAGTTCTCTTCCCTTTATGCAGATAAACTCTGGAAGCTAATCATTGTCACGTATATACATAGCTGGCTAGAAAGCTATAGACGGGCGTAGAGAGATGCAACTCCGGGCACAGTGAAGGGCACACAGACGTTGGGATGTGTGTGTGGGGGGGGAGGGGGGGGGTTAAACCCGTGCAGTGAACAATTAAACGATTTCTTATCTATTTTGGTTCTTTATATGATGGTGAATTAATCGAAGTTTCTTTCATGTAAGTCTCGTGATTCTTCCACGTTAAACATAAATGTAAAATGACAGCCTATGCTTACTCGTACAGCTAAGCCCCATAATATCATAAATGTAAATGACAGCCTATCATACTCGTACAGCTAAGCCGTATAATATCATAAATATAAATGACAGCATATACTTACTCGTACAGCTAAGCCACATAATATCATAACTATAAATGACAGCCTATACTTACTCGTACAACTAAGCCCCATAATATCATAAATGAAAATGACAGCCTATACTTAGTCGTACAGCTAAGCCCCATAATATCATAACAAATGACAGCCTATACTTACTCGTACAGCTAAGCCCCATAATATCGGTCGTCCTAAGAATACAGCTCTAGCTCCCAGTGATAATGCCTTGAACACGTCAGAACCAGAACGAAACCCAGAGTCAATATAGATTTCGGTATTTGTTCCCTTTAACGCATCAACTACTTCCGTTAGGACATCAAGCTGGTCAATGAATCAGAAAAAGTATCAATTTCAAGAAGAACAAAAAACATCACCGTTAATTAAAGGGTCACTTAAGACAAATTTAATTATTGATATAGTGTGGACAGTTCATTAACACGGTGCTATCCGTTCAGATACTATTCATACCACTGTTAATGTTGGAGCAATTACCCTTTAAATATAGCCGAGGTTCATCAATTCGAGTTAACCTGATTATTAAGTCTATAACGTACAGACCATTTTGGTCGGTTCATCAGATGCAACACAAGACTCGAGACGGAAAAATAAGGGGTTTTATGACCTCAAATGATGCATGTTTACAATACATAACAGGTTTGGCAAGGACTAAATTGTGTCGAATGGCATCTAAACGTGCTGTATTGTTTATATGAAATTAAACAATGGATTGATACTATATTCTGACAAAAAAGTCATCCGATAATGGGTAAAATGATATTCGTGATAATTTCATTTCGTGATTGAATATTATTATATATACTAACAGTTGAGGGAGAAAAGTCCAGCTGTCGACCACCATGGTTAGATATCCACACAGCGTCTGCACCATGTTCTACCGCTTCTCGGGCCGCCTTCCCTGCAGTAGTAAAACCCATTAGATGATTAAATGGGGGGGGGGGGCGCTCACGGTATGTCAAGTAATTCAAAGGGTTCAATAGAGATTGTAAAAAGGAACACATTTGTTCACTTTGCACCTGCAACAAAGGGGCGGATTGGCCTACCGGGACCGGTGTCCCAATGGACCCGAGGAGCTGATGCGTTCGCCAGGTTGAAATGCCATGTTCCTATATATTCGTTGTAAAATGCGTTAGTTTCTTCAGAGAGACGCTAAATGCGGCTGTTGGATAAACGTCTTCCGCCGCCGGTTCGATCACTGTGCTGGTAGTAATTAATAACCCAGTCTTTCCCCTTAACCATTGCGTGTTCCGTTGTCTTACATTTTAAGTACAATATATATATATTGAGTCGTATTGCCTTTTTTCAGTAAGGTATATAGGTGTGCACAACGAGTAGTGTATGACATTATTACAGGTAGCTTTCATCATTTTGAGTTTGAATTTTCTTGATGGTGCACCACATTTGACAAGATGTCGTCGACAAAAGTCTCTGAGATCTAGAATTGAGTAAATTACATTTCGCTGAAGGAAAGCATACATATCATGTGAGGCAAAAATGATATATCTGTATCATTAATGTAGCCAATGGAGGGACATTTAAGGGCAACTAAATAGATTGAGTATTTCGCTTGACTACTATCTCAAAATTAGGTTTTCAAAATGCGAAATTTTGATATGAATAAAAGGCAAACTTTCGTGATACTACTTGGGTAAATATGTAATTTCATTAAATCTTAGATTTGCTGCTTTTCCCGTCCTAAAAATGATCGTACCTGTTAATATTCCCTTAGTAATAACGGGTAACTCGGAAGTGTCTTTGATCCAGCGGATGAAATCTAACCCTACAGGAGTAGCACCATGGGCCATGTTCATGAAATATTCAAAGAACGCTGCCGGGCCTTCTTCCTCAGCCCTTCTTGAGGATTCTTCATTTTGCATATAATTAATCGGTCTGCAAAAGACCAAATAGAAGAATAAAACCTAAGAAAGAATGCAAAAGAAAGGTTAAAACTTGGCCTGACCGGCTGGCTTTTAGGTATAACCAGCTGCTTCAACGAAAGCGGCATGAATGGGTTTATGTAAACAATGTCTTCCCGCCTCGAGAAACGTCCTGTGTGTGTTCGTAAGTCAGGGATGACCTCATTGATAAGAAACACGGCAATAAATGAATTGGAACTGATTTTTTGGGGTTTTTTTTTTCATCAGTCCTAATAAATACCTAAACTGTCAGTTGTCTGAATTTAATGACTGACAAACGGCGTTCTATAATGATACGGTCATCGACTTACAACATCTCAGAATTAATCCTTTCTAACATTGACGGTCCAAACTGCTTCCTCCTTTTACTTAGCACGGAGCAATCCACTGAGAGAACTATTGCCTTGAATCCTTGTCTTTTAGCTTCTCGGAGCATCAGCTCTTGTAACCTCTTATTTCCTAAACAATAACACTGCATGAAGAAGAGACCGTCGGGAAAGGATGACGTCACCTCTTCGGTTCTGACTGTTGCTACAGAACTAAGATTCATAACCACTCCTGCGCTTGTAACACCTGTAAATAAAGATTGAAAAACAACTCTTTCTGCACATTTGATTCCTTTTTAGTGCAACTACACTGAAGACTCACTTTGCCACAGTAGCGTGCGGAATCGCCCCCCCCCCCCTCCCCGCACCATCCAATCGTCATCCGGGGGAAATGGTTTCTGTAAAATAAATGATGGACTGAGAGGAGGTCATGCGGCTACAGCCCCGTGGCCCAGGGTCAAGGAGGGCCAGAGGGAATATACGTTTTAAAGAATAACGGACCGTCGTTCTCATAATACACATTTAAAAAAGGGACAATGAAGACTTATAAAAAATGAGGCCCGTTGAGGCCAGTCCCAGGACCCGAGGACAAAAAACTTTGAAGCATGCATGATAATAGAGTACTGTACAGAGTGTTCCTATAGAATTAAATAAAATTCCAATTGGCTGTGTTATTATAAAGCTCACTCAATGCTCAGTAGCGTGTAATAATTGAGCACCCCAGATTGACAGACCGAGCCTTAGGTTTACAACATTTTCAAATTATATCCATTAGATACTTACCTTTGGCAGTCTCGAGTTCGCCTTTGAGATTTGCAAATCGATGCCAAGCTGAAGGTGCAGCACAAACGGGGAAGCTAATGGAATGGCCGAGAATTGAGGAAGTCATATCTACGTGAGAAATACCTCTCATGATTCGAGGTCGAATACGATACCTTGTAAAGATAACATAAAATAAAGAAACATCACATAAAATAACCATATAAAAGAAGTTTACACTCATAAATGCAAATATTCTCTGTTCAGTTTGTAGTTGTATACCTTATATTAAAGTTCGGAGAAGTCACCCTTTATAGATCTGAGGTTCATCAAGTTCATTCAAGTGGCTGAAATGCTTAGTCTAACAATTAGGTCAGTTCCTCACAAGCGGGATCCAAACCTCGAACCACAAATTCTCCACAATGACATCTTTACAAGGCATCGAAAATATATAAAAGACGAACGGTAGTGCATGTCATCCAAAAGTATTCTAGTTTTTATAGTTGAAATAACTTGCTTTGCGCACATATTTCTATACTTATTGCGATTTTTAAGCCGATATTCAAGTCTACATTACGCTATGCTTTCATCTATGCATTGCTCCTTAAATTGAACACTAAATTGACGATGACGGCGGCCCCTCAGTCCATTGTTATGGCATAGCCTATATGCGTTATCGTCTCGTTACCCTTGGACACAATTCCTTGTGTACTGTACGATATTTGCAATTACTTTGTTTGCTTGCTATAAACCAACAGATGTGGGTAATTTTACCTTGTAGAAGAAAATCTGTTTTCCTTTAATGTTTCTTCTCCGTCAGATCCAGAATTGTAGAAGGCAATTGCATCGCCACCCATAACTTTTAATGCTTCTTCCTCGTAATCAGCTATCGACACCGCTTGAAATCTTGTCGACATTTTATAACCTTAGAACGGGTGAGATTGGGCGGCAGAAGTGATGCTAATTACAGACAGGCCTACTGGAGGAGGAAGAATGCGATTAAAAAGATGACACATGTGTATGCTAAAGGAGAGTGACGTCATGATATTATTGTGGAGGGGGGGGGGGGGGTGCGGAAGAATGAAACACCTTTCAAGGGCGGGGGGAGGGGAAAGAAGGCCGACGGAGTAATGGGACTTGGTGCCGCAAGCGCCACACGAGCGTGGAGTGCGCGAAGCCAACCCAGCATGGGGTTAAAGGGCCCTTGAAAGGGTTCCTGTTCGGGGTCCAGTCACTCAAGTCGATAAAGCTTCTTGAACCTGCTTTGCGAATTTCTACGACTTGGAAAGAATATTAGCTTCAAATCGGAACAAACTTTGGTGTATATTATCATAGCTCTGTATACATATATGGTAGGCCTAAAGTATAAAAGTTTATCTGATATACATATAAACCTAAATTAAATTGAAAAACTCGTTTATACGACCTTTTTCGGCAGTTTATTGCAACCAATTTCATGGAATGTGACTTCTCTCTAGTTGGAATGATGACAAGTAATGTTGTAGGCCTAT
This sequence comes from Apostichopus californicus, assembly GCA_020650975.1. Taxonomy (NCBI): domain Eukaryota; kingdom Metazoa; phylum Echinodermata; class Holothuroidea; order Aspidochirotida; family Stichopodidae; genus Apostichopus; species Apostichopus californicus. Next base: position 7,402 of record JAIPMN010005331.1, read on the forward strand.
TGTAGTTTTTATTGATATGTCTATTATAATTGTATTTTACCAGGGTCCGAAGACAAGTCAAAGTTCAAAGAGATTAATTAAGGAGACTTACCAGAGAGGTTATTAAAAGGACAAGTTGTAACACAATTAAAACGAACAATCGCTAGTTTGTGATGGAAAGTCAGTTTCGCCTGGCGAAACTTAGCGTCACTGTTGCACTGTTACACCATCAGTTTTTGTTTGCCAATGCAGGAACAGAATAAACGGACGTGGTTACACACAAAAACACCGTATAAACCATTCAGTCAAACTGTTCGACGAAAGCAGGTTCTGGGTTTACACGAACAGAAGTCAGTTCTGAGCTTAATGAACCGTATACCATCTTTACTGCAGTGATAGACAGCGTAGACAGGCCTACATAGAGATTTATATATGACACACCTTACCTATATGTATAATTCAGTAGTATTCACATCGATGCAAGCAAAGAACTTCAAAAAAGGGTTTTTAATTTCTGTGGCATCTGAAACAAATTTACCTTCTACCCGCATTTAGCAGTAAATATGTATATATGCCTGTACGTCTGTGTACGTGTACTATATATTTGTCCTCATAATAACTTCCTATATGTGAAGATATCGTCGACCTATGGCTCACCGTTAAATTTCCCGAGGTCAATGTTGACCGTTGCTTATAAAACAGCTGTACTTTGACCTCACTAGTATACATCTCGTGCGTGCTGGGTTGTACCGTGTATAGCTGAGTACACACACACACATCTTGTATGTAGCATATACATGAAGGATGTTTCTTTCTGTTACATATTAGCCACTTATAGTCGCATCAAAGAATTATGAAATTAGGCAAAAACATCAAATAAAAAACAAACAAACGCAGCAACATATTCGATTCAGCTAACTAATTTTGGTTGTTGGTTTTGATTGGTTTTATCGATAAATAAAGATCGTATCAGTTGGGGAGCAGTCATATTATTACAAACTACGTTATTTACATTCGATGGATATCCTGTTTTGAGTAAATTATTACAAGACTTGCGTCGGGGTGGGTAAAAGTTTCAAGTGTGCGCGATATACAACATACTCCCCCGTCCTCTTTCGTTTTCTTGTATACATGTACTGTGTCCCCTAAATCCGATATAGACATGGTATACTGTTGAGCTTTCTCCTTCGGATTTATTCTGTTCAACAGGTCAGAATGTATTTTATTCGGTGAACGGTAACAATTAAGATTAACAGTCATGAGAGCAGACCTTGAATGCAGACACGCCATACACGTACGCCATCTGCATGTAGTCATGGGCATCAGCTGTGTCGATCTGCAGGCATCGCTATACGAAATACCCGATGGACTGCAACCATGTGGAACTTTTTATTAAAGGGTCTATACAATGAGTCCGAAAGAAGCATCGCTTGCTGGTACCTAAATGTCGTGTGCAAATCATCCCTATGGCAACAAGACTCCATCGCGTCTAGAGCTTGTGCAAGTGCCTATACACACTGACACTCGACTCCCAGTAGTGTAAACAATGTATACAGATACTGATCTACATGATACGGTAGTATACACACAGTATGTACAATATATATACACACACCGATGTACAGTACTGTATGTAGCCGAGTGGTTTCAGTTATTCTCCGCACCCAGTACAAGTTCCGCTGAAAACCAACTCAAAGATATAAAATGATGCAGGCCATTTTTTTTTAATTGGGCGATACTCACTGACAGGTACAGTTTGCTGGAACAAAGGAACGGCGGGGAACCAAGAGGCAGCTTGAAACTTGCCAAAATGAAACAGAAAACTGTTGAGTTATGCAGATTAATTTGTGACAGGTATTACCAGCACGGTCTACGAAAGAGGAACTAACTAGTAAGGTCGTTTACACCTAAGCTAGGGTTCGTTGAGCATTTTGAATGAGTGAGCAATTTACGCAGTCATTCTGTGGTCATAAACTTTAAAGTAATATTACAGCACATTGTTTCTGATATAACCCTGTGCCAGCAAAAAAAAAGGGGAATGAGGGGCAAGGTGGAGATATATTTCAACTAAACATAAAGAGACAAAGAAATCCCCCATCTATAAATGGAATTTAAATTAATACTTCGTAAAAGAGTGTAAAGGCGTTTGTCTTCGGTAAATGTACTGTATACTAGGGAATAAATATTGTTAGAAACATATCTGACCAATGGTGGAACCTTTGTTAATCAAGAAAAATATTGCACTTCTGTAGAATATGACACCCGATTCGCGTTGTCGTCACGATAACTATCGTGGTTCTTGGTAATGGTGATCCACGATAGTTATCGTGCTGTGTTATAACTTCATCACACATGTTATGAATTTCACGATAACTATCGTGGACCCTTTCAAGCCATTTAAGCAGACTTTTGATAGTCGGATATTACAGAAAACGACTGGGATGCTAACTCTAAATACATTGACAATTTCTATCGACATGATTGTTGTTGCCAACATAAAACTATACACTGTGCTGTAAGTGTAAGCCTGTAACCAACATCAAACAAGTTAAATATCTGGTTATACGCAGAATCGAATTAGATAATAAGTCAACCAGTACTCTACCAACCCTTCCGACCTGGGTAATATTCATGTAGTAAGTGCATTTATGTCATAGTGAAATTGATAGGCGTATGTTAGAGATGCTTACTGATACTAGTTCTACTACTTACTACTACTAGCCTAACGTAAGGCCTTACAGTACGTAGGCCTAGGCCTAACTTCTCGTAGTCGTACAGTAGGCTATGCCTAATTTAAATTCTGCTACTTAGGGCCTAGTACCACTACTACTACTAATAGTGGTACTAATGTTATTGTTCAGCGAGTCAGTGTAACTTGTTTTGTTAGGTTATATGCCTAGTTTTTAGTAGGGTTATTATCACTGGCCATATCACACAGTGCCACTCTTTTGGGCATAGGCTAGGCCTA